>LPNX010624764.1:256599-267891 GCA_001517045.1 Pseudotsuga menziesii
ACAAGAAAACACTTTTCCCCAAAAATGGGTGGTCGTCCCCATCCCAAGGCATTAATTTAACTCAACCACTTCTGGATGACTGGGTAGAAAAGATAAAAAGGGTAGATGTCAACATTATGGGTTTTCCCTTAGACATTTGACTTCCCCCCCATTGGCTCAAGGGTTTGACGAACCCCCCCCCCCATAGCTTGTGAAATCATGCCCCCATCTCTTTAACATTGCGGTGCATAGCTAGTTGTTGTATTTTTATTAATTTGGATTTTACATGATGTCTCAAACATATTGTGCCTTTCTAGCACATAAACCATCGGCATCGATTTTAATTTTTGAAACATAAAACACTAAATCCATGGTCGGGCCTTTGCCTTTGAGCTCCACACCACGATTTAATATAATATTTACATCATATGCAATTTAATACCATAGGGTCAAAAACCAGGGTGTTACATCGGGTAAGGAACGAAAGGAGTCCGTGGTGAACTCTTTATAGAAGAAAAAGATAGGCAAGGAGATGCGTATGAATATTCAGATTGGAGACTATGAAGTTGACTCGGTCATTTTAGATCTAGGATCTGATGTGAACATCTTAACAAAGAAGACCTGGAAGAAGATGGGGAGGCCGACATTGGGTTGGTCCCTGGTGCAATTGCGATTGGCTAATCAAGCTAAAGTGCAACCATTCGGATGAGTATCCAACCTGGTTGTGGACGTGGAAGGTATGAAAACATATGCCGACTTTGATGTGATTGAAGTTGTTAATGTTGAAGGCTCCTATCCCGCACTATTGGGGATTGGATGGGCCAAAAATAGTATGGCAGTCATTAAATTCAAGAAGCATATTATGACTTTTGAAAACCAAGATATTAGGGTCATCGCACCTATGGATCCTAATGAAGGCAGGCGATACATTGAACTAGTAAATGATGAAGCTTTCAGGGGGTGGGATCATGCCTACAACATTTCTGAATATTATATTCACCCCATAGCTGACAGAGAACTCGGTTAGTGCAGTGTTGGTTCTACATCTTTCGATTATGAGGATGTACTAGAAAATTGGCAAAACTACATGCATGAGGTGTAATTTAGGAAGTGCGGTTTGATCACACAGTTGCTACGCCTTAAGGGATGCTTGAACTTTCTACGTTCTTATTAGAATTTGAAGAAAAGGTCTCGAAACCACAATGATTGTTGGCAATGGAGGAAGTACTGAAGGCTACTCCAACACACTGGTGGGAAACTCATAAAAAGAGAATTACTGGATGGTCACAGTGTCAACACTTGATGACAATTCGCTTTGGAAACACAGAGGTGTACCACGCTGAGAAGTATGATGGATGGAATGACCCTAGCGGCCATTTGACGGAATGCCAAGCATTGTGGGCATTGCGACCAAAGGATGAATGGGTCCATGCCTTTATTCACACCCTCGATGAAATGCCAAGATCCTGGTATGTATCAGCAGAGCTGCATATGGAAATAACCAATTGGGAGGAGCTGACAGTTTTCTTTGCGCAGAATTTTATTTTTGTAGACGCTAATCCTGATGTCAACAATGCACTACAGATCATTCGGGACGTGGTTCTAAAAGTTGTACCAGTCGCATATCCTATGGATCCACATGCAGATGATAATGGAATGCTATAACATATTTGGTGAACTTGAAGATGACGATGAGCTATGGAATATCAATATTCTAGAGACAGAAGGAAGTAGGGGCGTTGCAGCATTGGATGTACCGACTGATCCCATGAGTCAGCCACTGAAGATCAGAAAGGTTAACATTGGGATGGAAAAGAACGCAAAGTTTGCAAGTATTGAGGACTATTGGGACGAGGAGACCATGGAAAAAATCACAGACCTGCTACATGAATTTCAAGATCTCTTTCCAACAAAATTTTCAGAAATGGAGGGGATACTGGGTGATCTAGGAGAGATGAAGATTCTGTTAAAGCTAGACATGGAACCAGTACGACAGAGGCCATATTGCCTGAATCCACAATACAAAGAAAGAGTCAAGGTTGAGCTTGACCAGATGTTGGATGCTGGAATCATTGAGCCAGTGGAAGAGTCATAATGGATCAGTCCCATGGTGGTCCAAGACAAGAAAACAGGTGAAGTTCGAATCTATGTCGATTTAAAAAAACTGAATGATGCCTGTATGCATGACCCATTTCCGACGCCATTCACAGATTAAGTACTCGAAGGAATAGGAGGTCAAGATATGTACTCGTTTACAGATGTATTTTATAGTTATCACCAGATCATAATCGCCAAGGAGGATCGACATAAAACAACATTTGTCACTGAGTGGGGATGCTTCCAATACACGGTGATGCCTTTTGACCTGAAGAATGCACCTAAAATCTTTTCTTGAGTTGTTGTTATGGCATTTAAATATTTCATTTAGAAGTTCCTACAGGTGTAAATGGATGATTGGACGGTGTATGATCTAATCAAGGATCATTTGGCGAACCTTTGACTGATGCTGGAAAGGTGTCGACAGCATTAGATTGCACTGAACTCTAATAAGTGCATTTTTTGCGCACCATTTGGGATACTGTTAGGTCACATTGTGTGCAAGCAAGGATTATTGGTATATCCTGCAAAGATAGCGCTCATTTTGAGCTTACCACCACCGACAAATGTGAAGATGCTTTGGGTGACACTAGGGCACACTGGGTACTACCACAAATTCATTAGAGGATATGATGCAATCATTGCCCCTATGGAGAAACTACTGAAGAAATATGTTGTATTTATATGGATTCCAGAATTTCAAGGTAGTTTCGACACACTAAAGGCCAAGATGGCTTCGGTGCTAATACTTGTGTTCCATGACTGGAACAAGGAGTTCCATGTTCATGCTGATGCATCTTCTATTGCGCTCGGAGTCATTCTCACGCAGCCAGGAGAAGGAGAGCTGGATCACCCGATTGCTTTCGCTAGTTGGAAGTTGTCCTTTGCTGAGAGAAACTACGCGACCACGGAGCATGAAGGTATGGAAATTGTATATGCATTGCAGAAATTCAGACATCACCTTGTAGGTGGTCACTTCAAGATGTTTACTGATCATTATGTGTTGAAGTATCTTGTCAATAATTCTATGTTGGGGGGGAAGATATGTCGCTGGTTACTTCTCTTTTAGGAGTTTGATTTTGAAATAATTGTGAATTCAGGTCGTTTAAATGTTGGCCCTGATCATTTATCCAGAATTGAGACAGGTGAAGAGCCTACTAATATTGAAGATGGACTGCCTGATGTGCAGTTATTATGAGTTGACATGGTCAATGACCATTATGATCCAATAATCCAACTTTTGGCGACAAGGGTTGCACCAAAAGAACTTTCCACAAGTCAAAAGAAGCAGTTGGTCGTTAAAGCTTCTGATTATCAGTTGATTTTTGGACACTTGTATAAGCTGGGACTAGATTAAATCTTGTGGTGATGTGTCCTGCCACATGAACAAGGGAAGATCTTAGCAGAAGCTCATGCGGGAATCACTGGGGGACACTATGGTAGGTGCGCAATGGAAAGGAAGGTGCTTCGCGTAGGTCTTTGGTGGCCTACATTACACAATGATGCAACAGATTATGCATGGAACTACGACGTCTATCAACGCACTAGGAAACCATCGCGGCGAGATGAAATGCCGCTAGTACCACATGTAACTTTGCAACCGTTTGATAAATGGGTTGTGGATTTTGTGGGTCCAATCAACCCACCTAGGAAAAGAACTGGTGCGTGGTACATAACCACAGCAACTGACTACTTGACAAGATGGGCAAAGGCTGCACCAATTGTGGATTGCACTGCTGCGATAGCAACAAGATTTATATTTGATAACATTGTGACATGATTCAGATGTCCAAGTACATTGATGAGTGACCAAGGCAGCCATTTTATCAATCGCATAGTAAGAGTGCTGACAGAGGAGCTATAGATACAACATAAGAAAAGTACACCATATCATTCGTAGGAAAACGGGACTATCGAAGCGTTCAACAAAATCTTGGAGCATGCACTTACAAAGGTATGTAATTCTAACTGATATGACTGGGATTTGAAGATTCCAGTAGTGTTGTGGGTGTATCACACCACCTACAAAAGATTGATGGGGAAAACACCATTCAAATTGGTATAGGGACAAGTAGCAGTCATGCCTATGGAATACATTGTTCCCAACTTGCACATTGTAGCAGCGATGAGCATGGATGATGAAGCAATGATCGAGGAGCATGCAACACAGTTGATACAACTTGAATAAGATCATTTTATCGTAGGGTTCCATCATCGCATCGAGAAGGATCGACAGAAGGCTTGGCATGATCGCCATATAAAAAACAAATAGTTTCAGCAAGGAGATTTGGTGTTGTTATATGACAACAAGTTCTTGAAGCATCCTGGTAAGTTACAGATGCACTGGTTAGGTCCATATCTTGTCAATTCTATTACCTCTAGGGGTGCAGTTCAATTGCAGCAGTTAGATGGAACGGTGTTGCCAAAGCTTGTGAATGGAAGTTGCTTGAAGCCCTACCGGATGGGGGAAGAACCACACAATGCCTAAGGAATTACACAATGAAAAAAAATTGGTAGGATAGACAAAAAGAGGAAGGGCACGCCAGAAGGAAGTGTCTGCACAAGAATAGGATTCATTAGTGTAGTTAGATGGATAGGGCATGACAGAGGCAGGACTGTGATTTAGTCAAACCAAAAATAAATACAAGAAGTTAAAAGAAGTTAGGCGACGATGCTTGTTGAAGTGACGTGCATTTATGGTCGATCCGACCGTTAGATTGACAGGATCACCGACGGATTTGGGTCGTTAATGACATATTTGTTCATGATGGCCGTCACTGATTTTATAATGATGAGGGATGGATCAACAGAATGATATATGAGGATGCTCAACGCGGGTTGAGAGTGTCACTGTACTAAGCAAGTTGTTGAGATTGAAGAACTAAGTGAATTGTGTGAGCTGTAGAGTGAAGTAGAGGGTGTGTGATAGCTCAATCAGTGAGGTGTATTGGTGTAGCATACTGAGTAACCCTAACACTGTGGAGATTTCGAGTGAGTGGGAGTCATCAGTTCGATCAACCACCATTTTTGAAGAAGTCGCGAGCATTCCGGTCAGATCATCATTGATTCCGCGGGGAAAGTGGAAGGGCCAGAAGCCGAGCTCCACGCCACTGCAGAAGAGGCAGATAAGAACTTCCATTAAGGTGCAAGGGGAAGGAAATGCACAGACGGGGCCATCCAGCTCTAGGGCAGTGGAATATGTAGTGCCCAAGGGCATCTCCATTAGAGATATCCTGGGATATATTACTCCCACGCGACCTGGTGCCAAGCCTTGAGGATCATTATCTGTTGCTATGGAAGGATGTAGCAGATGAGCCCTACGAATAGTTTCCTTTAGTTATAGGAGGGCCCATAGTGCGGATTCCGCAGCCATGGGCACAAGTGATGGATAAATCTGGGTTGCTGGGGCTCATCAACATGTCGTATTTTGGGTGGTTGAATGAATAAAATGCATGCATCAAACAACTTTTGGCATGTTTTCATGGAGGAACGCTATGGCTGGACACACCAATCGTGATTACGGTGGACTTGATCTTGAAGATCACGGGGTTTCCAAAGGATGGGCCAGAACCATCGCAATATTTCAAAGGAAGTGATAATGACAAGCGGCTTGCTGCATGGTTGAAGGAGAGGTATGATTTGCATCGCGACGACATAGCATATCGCATTGACAATAGGACGGTGCGCATTGGCGCATAGATTTTGGCAAGTAAAATTATCAGAAAGAATCGCCTTGTTCAGTGCAATTTGAGGGTGATTGCATGTGCGCAGCAATGTGCCCAGGGATTCCAAATGAACTGGTCCCTCTTTTTGTTGAATCAGTTGACGGAGCACGCGGTCGTAGTTCAGGCCGGGGAGCGGCCTTTCACGTATAGCTGGCTATCTATCTTAATTGCATTGGTGGCTTGGATTGAGCCAGAGGACTACCAAAGGATGACTGTCGAAGATATTAAGGTGTGCAAAGGCACATGGTATGAAAATTTATGGTGTGTAGAGGAGCCCAGTTGCCAAGTGGATTGCGCGGTCCACTTCTGGGTCTACTAGGAGGCATTACAGGCAGCAGTGGCCAAAGTTCCCCTATTATCCGACGCAGCAGTAGTAAAATATCAGCAGATTATACGATTCGCCAGTGGGCCACATACTATTCATATCCAGGCTCAGCACGACCTTGACAGGCAATGGCTGCCAATGGGATAGAAGCTGACAGATGAAGAATCGGACGCAGCGGTTCAGGATTGGCCTGCAGATTGGTGAGAACCAGTAAGCATAGAGGATGTATTGACGAGGCCACCAACAGATGCCCCTGAAGAGCCTGTATGCAAGGAGCAGAGTCATCACGATTCTGATGGAGATTCATTGCTAGACATCGATCCGAAAGCACAATGCATCTTAGAAGAGTGTAGGACCAAGCGGCAAATGGAGTAGGATCCAGGTAGTAGCACCAAATCAATGATGGAGGCACAACTACAATAACTCATTAACGGTTGTCATTGAATCATCTGATACAACAACAAAAGCGATGCGACAGACTTCCCAGAGTTAGATTCAATATATAACATGGTTTCAAGAAGGGCACCAGAGAGTGCAGCTGTGTAGGAGGTCGTGTTGATTAGCACTAAGCCATGGGCCAATAACATTTAGGTTCCCCTGAATGCAATCAACGTTGGAAATGAAGATGTGAACTCTACACTATAGTAGCTTTAGAATATCGCGGTGGTTATCAACAAGTTATCAACCCAAAAATTAGTCCACATGCAGTGGGTCGCCAACCAAGAGTTGGTTGATAGAAAAAAGGAGCTCAACGACCAGTACTTGCGGTCCCAAACCGAAGAAGAGGCAATGAATAAAGAAGTCAAGGAATTACGATGGGTATAGGAGCAAGTAACAGCAGAAAAAGCGCAGGAGATCGTAGCATTGAAGACAACACAGGAAGAGCTATAGACGAAGGCTGCCGAAGAAATAACAAAGCTAAAGAAAGCAACTGACTGCCTTGTTGTTGAGAAGGCATAGCTCTTCACTAGTCAGGGGTAGGTAGAATATTCCATTACAAATGCCTGCCAGTACATACATGAAAGCACAACAGAGTTGGATGCAGTCGCCAAGGCCAATCGACTTGGAGAAGTCATTGCGCAACTCCAGTTGGATAATAGCTTGTTGAAATCTATGGTTTACCTCGACACACCACCAGAGCAGGTTGCGAAACAGAATACTACCATTGAGGAAATTGCAACACAATTTGACGAAATGGAGCAGGATGCAAAGAAGATCACGGAGGAAATGACATAATTTTGGGGAAGTGTCGTTCATGATGAACAACTAGAGCAACTTACTACGCAGTTGTAGGAAGTCGAGAACTAGTTGGCAACACTAAAGACTACACTAAGGAAAATGTCGCCACTTGTGTCATCACGTGGTTCACAAAGCTAAAGGAGCTACAACAGCAAGTGGGAAAATCTCAGGAGTGATAGTGGAAATGCAGTGACCAGCTCGACGAGTTCCAAGAAATTGGAGCCCAACTGACGGTAAAAGTAGTCGCTGCACTGCAGGATATGCAGGATGGTAGGAAGGAAGTCATTGTGAAGATGGTGGAGCACTCGTTGAAACAAGATAGCCTTATGTGTCAGGATGTTGTTGAGAAAGTCAAAGCATAGGTCACCAAAATTTCTCAGCAATACGAAGACTTCAAGATCAAAATCAACATGTACTCCATGTCCACCTGACGTGGCTCGAGAACGAGCCACAAGACTATTTTGGGGGCCTTTTGGCAAGGGGTTGGGGTGAGTTGCGCAGCATCACGGATGCTGCGCAAGCTCAGAAGACACCGCATAAGATGAAGATAGCATGATAAGCAGAAGATAGACTACTTTTGATTATTTTATGTCACTTTTTGTACTTGTTGACCATTTTTTGTGGATATTGGTCATTAGTCAGTTAAATCAGTTAGGAGTTAGTTAGAAGTGGATAATGAATGTAAAGGCGCAAGCCTATATATAGAAAGAAGAATTGTGAATGAAGATATCGATAGATGAATTTTGTAGAGATCAAGTTGATCATTGACATCTGAGGTATCGGCCCGGAGATGAATTGTTATCTGTTTTGATCTGTGGTTGATTGCGCAGAAGTAGTATGATAAGACGGATGTTCACTTGGATTGTTGTTATCTTCTGTTATCTGTTTCTGCCTTTCTATTCCTGCAAATTCGATGATGAATGCTAAGTGAATCTGAAATATGGATCGATGATGCGATGTTTACTGTTTATGAATGTTGCTATCTTTTTATATCTGTTTCCACTTCGATAGATCTGTTACAGTTAAGAATGAATGATGCGCAATGCTGAATGGTTCTAGAAGTTGATCTGTTCTGGTCATTAAGATAATGAAGTGTCGATGTCCTAATCCTCTTCTTTACTGTAGAAACTTGGTTCCATCAGCCCTCCCTTGAACATCTTGGGTGAGACTTCATCTGCTCTGCAGGTGTTGCTGGACACGGTAAAACCTATCTAGGCCAATGCTCAGGGAGATCGCGGTGAGTTGAGTGTCTATAGAGTGGGACCCCTGTCGACTGGGTTTTGTTGGTTGAGGTTTGAACCAACACAAGACCCCTAAAAAACTTTACAGGTAACGGATAATGCCGACCACCCAACCCAAGAATTATTCTCCTGACACAAGCTTCCAGACACTTCTAGGAACTCGCTTTTTCACCATGTCACGAGGATTGACTATAACCCACAACCAGAATACCCATGGTCAAAATAATCAGACAATAACTTAAACCACTAGAAAATAAAAAAACCCTAGTTTCAAGCAAGCACAGGAAGCCCTAATGATTCCGCCGCACAACCACCAACACTCAAAAACCCTACGTTGTGCAACAACTTTCCAAACAACCACCCCAAAAACACTTATATGACACAAGCTTCCAGAATAAATAGGTTCCCTGCAGACCCAACATCCAAAGGCATGTAAACACCCTACAATACTCACAGCATCGAATATCCATACTTTTTCACAAAACAGCTAGAAAAACCTTACCTGGTCCAGATATTCAACCACTCAACATCAACACAAGTTATCAATATCAAATATCCACCTCGACCGACAAGGCTCCCACTGGATTTCAGGTCAAGGCTCGAATCCTAACCGGGTACCAAGAAAGCACAAGAAGCCCTTTTGATAACGCCACACAACCACCACTCAAAAACCCTACGGAGTGCGGAGAAATTCCAAACAACCCCTCGAAAAAAATATATGACACAAGCGTCCCGAATAAATAGATTTTCGACAATCCCAACACCCAAATTCATATAAAAACACTATAATATCCACAGCACCGAATATCTAGAAACTATCACAAACAGCCAGAAAAACCTTACCCGAACCAGCAATTCAACCTCTCAACATCAACATAGGCTGTCAATGTTGAAAACCCACCTCAACCGACATGGCTCCCACTATCTACCAGGTCAAGTCCCGAACCCTAACCCTAACCGCCATGAAAATCGCCCAAAGAACCTCCACCCCCTAAGCACCAAATTGGCGTGAAGAATACTTATAATTAGTAAATTGTGTGAAATTTTAGTTGAATCTGTTTACATATTCTAAACACCAAATTGATATAAGATTTTTACAATTTAAATAGGTAAATTTTAGGAAATAAACATATGTTTTTATTCAAATTGTAAAATCTACTTATATATAGGAATATTGTGTATATAGTCTATTGGATGTAACTTGGGAGGTTGGGAGGAATGATTTTCACCCTCCTCACCCAGGATCAATTCTTGTAAGTGACACGATGCTCTTGTTAAGCCTCTATGTAATAATTAAGTGGATTATGTAATCTAGTCATACCTTGATTCTTCATAACAACAGGCGCTGGCATATTTCCAGGTGGAAAAAAATAATATATATGTATATTTATCATTTTAATATTTTGTATAATAATATTTATTTATAACATATTTAATTTTTTTAATTTAAATTTAAATTAATTTATTTTTTTATTAGAGAAAAGGATTAATGGAGGGTGGAAAGCTTATTTTGGTCTTTCAAATAAATTTAAATCATCCAATCTGGTAATGTGGGATAAAAAGAAGTTCCTCTTTGAAACTCTTGTCATCCCTGTTATCTTCTATGGTTATGAAGTATGGGGGTGCAACATTTCTGGAGAATCTTGGAGGAAGATTGAGAAAATCCAGAAGTGGTTTATAATTTATAACCTCAAAATTAAAAGCAATACAACATATCCTATTCTCCCCTAAAATTGCTTTAAACTCAGGTCAAAACCATCTACGCCTCAAGCGATGTGGGTGTAAAGATACCATGGCTTGGTGAAACCATTGGGGCATTGATGAAAATGACATTTTGCGGAACATTGATAATGCCAAAAATATTATTACTTTTAAGTTTAAAGAGAAATTGTGGTGTGAGGAAAATTTAGCGGTTGAGAGGAAATTAAGATACTATAATGAGGTCATTAATCATAACTTGGAAGATCAGAAGAATCTCTTGGTAGTAACTAGCTCGCGAAAGAAAATTAATATAACCAAGATTAGAATCAACTCTCATGAACTCCATAGTGAAACAGGGTGTTGGTCTATTCCTAAAACTCCATGGGTGAAAAGGGTTTTCAGTTTGTGTGAGTCTATGAGAGTTGAGGATGAAAATCACTTTCTTTTAGAGTGCATTCCTTACACCCACATTAGATCTGAGTTTCATAGTATTTGCTACAATACAAACATTTATAACCTCCTAACTTGCCAAAACTATAGTGATCTTGGAAAGCTTCATGGCAAGCACGGGGACTTCACTTAGTAAACCTCTCACATAGCACGTGCGATCGTGGGATATTAAAGAATACCCTTAATTTCAAGAGATATTGAACAAAACTATTTTTGTTGAAACCCCCTCCCAATACTTAAAACCTTCGCCCCACCCCTTTTTATACCTCAATCCTTATAAACCACCCTATCCACCCCCACCTTAAACCCCTCATCCCCCCAATACCTGTAATATATTGGTTCGATTTTTTATAATTTTAAAACCCACAATATGAACTAACGTGATAGGGTATTGGTCAACAAGTGAATCCCCTGTGATGGCAAGCTTTTTTAGCACAGGAACAAGATTTTAAAGTAAGCCAATTATTATCCTTCTTGAGGTCCAATAGACCAAAGTTGGTTGGTCTCAGTGGATGTTAATCATCATCATCATTAT
>LPNX010624764.1:268708-299934 GCA_001517045.1 Pseudotsuga menziesii
TGCCGCAATAAGGTTATATGAGAAGGTCATTACCAAGTTTAAGAGCAACGAGGGGTGTTCTAAAGATATTAAATGTAATATCGAAGTTAAGCAAGGTTTCCCCCTCTCCCCTACCCTATTTGGCATTTACATCGACAAGTTAGAAGGTTGTTTAGAGGAAGCAGGTTGTGCTAGCACAAGCTTAGCTGGAATAGTCATCATCCTTCTTCTCTATGCTGACGATATTGTTCTTCTGGAAAGGTGTCCATCTGATCTTGATAAGCAACTAAGACTTCTTAAGGATTTTTGCTCTACCATGGGTATGACTGTTAACACTGACAAAATAAAGTTATCATTATCAAATCCAAGAAGGACACTTATGCTAATTTTGTGTATGACAATAACAACTTGGAGGAAGTGTCTTCTTATAAATACCTAGGAATTGATATTCATCACAAGCTCAACTGGAACTATAGCATTAAGAAAAGGATTAATGGAGGGTGGAAAGCTTATTTTGGTCTTGAAAATAGTTGTAAAGCAGCAAACCTTGTGATGTGGGATAAAAAAAGCTCCTCTTTGAAACTTTAGTCACTCATGTTATCATGTATGGGTGTGAGGTTTGGGGTTGCAACATCTCTAGAGAATTTTGGAGAAAGATTGAGCAAATACATAAACGTTTTATAACGTATAACCTCAAAATTAAAATCAATACACCTACCCCATTCTCCTTATAGAAGTGGGTCTTTCCCCTATCGAGAGCCTAGCTATGACTAGGCTCCTGTTATACAAGCACAAAATCAATAACATGGGACACCATAGACTTCCTAAGCTAGTTTTAAATTCCAGCCAAAACCACCTAAGGCTCAAGCGAGGTTGGTATAAAGATAACAAGGCCTGGTTAGACCATTCGGAGATCGACGAAAATGTTGTATTCCAAATTATTAATAACATTAAAAATATTGTTACTTCTAAGTTTAAAGAGAAAATGTGGTGTGAGAAAGATATAGAGGCTAAAAGAAAATTAAGATATTATAAGAAGGTCATCAACCCTACTCTAGAAGATCAAAAGTATCTCTCTGTTTTAACTAGCTTAAAGAAAAAAATTAATATAGCCAAGATAAGAACGAACTCTTATGAGCTCCACAGTGAAATAGGTAGTTTGGCAGTTCCTAAAACACCATGGGTGGAAAGGATCTGCCATCTATGTGATAAGATGAACATTGAGGATGAAAATCACTTCCTCTTAGAGTGCCCTGCATACACCCACATAAGATCTTAGTTTCATAAACTTTGTTGCAATACCGACCTTCCTAGCCTTTTAACATGTCAAAACTATAGTGAGCTCGACACACTTCTTTTTAAGCTTTTTGAGCATAGGAATAAAATTTTAAAACAAACTAAATAATTCGTTTCTGTAGGTTTGATAGACCAAAGTTTGATCTTAGGGGATGCTAACCACCACCACCACCACCATCATCATCATAAAATTACAACTAATTCAAATCATTAACTTAATAAATTTGGTTAATAATAAACTAAAATTCAATATTTATTTTAAAAAATTCAATAAATATTAATAAAACAGAAATCAAATACATGATTAATAAACTAATAGAAATCAAAATATATATAAAGAAATATCAATTATCACATGCATATATAATAACAATATATGATATATTAGTAAAGAAAATATTAAAAAATATTAAAAAAAATCCAATCAATATTAATAAAATAGAAATCAAACATATATATAATTATATGCATCTCAAAAAATTTAAATACATATACATAATAATATTTGTTTTGAAAATAAAAAATTTATTGTTTTGAAAATAAAAAATTTAATATACACAACGCCGTGTTGCAAGTTAAGCAAGGAGATGTGGACATACACAACAAGAAAGACAATTTGAAGTTTTGATACAATATTTTAAAGACATAATATTCTTCACATAAATGACCATTACATTATCTACATTTCAAAAGTAATTATGAAAATTATTCTTCTCTCATCCAAATTACGGTTATTTGTGCGAGAAATTCCCCCTCACTCCCATTCAAAAACATCACAATTTAAAAAATACAAAAACCAAATTCCCCATCATTCCCATTCAACAAAGCCGAGAGACATTTCCTTTTCTCGAGATAGCTTGCAACACGGCGATCTCAATACCATCAAGAGATCATCGATCAATCACATGCCTAGCAACAAAAGAAAAGATGTTTATGCATGCTACTCCCCCAGTAGTGGTACTGCAAGAAGAAATCCATAACATTTGGCAGTCCCTTAGCTTCGCGTCTGTGATATTGAAAAGAAGAAATCCATAACATTTGGCAGATTTTCGATTATCCATAATCATAACTAGTTTTTGTTAGACTTTGGTTTTTGTTAAAATAATTTATTAGCTTCCATTTTTTCGAATCTGACATGTCCTTGAGTTCAAAAAATAAAAAATAAAAAATCATGGCACTTAGGGAGGAGGAGGAGTTGGCAGCTATCACAATTACATTTTATAATATACTAGTCCTCCTTAGTAAGTCATATGACACCTTTGGATCAATGTAATACAGGTGATTATCACTCTAACATCTATGTTTGAGTAACAAGAGGTGTGTGAAATGAAACCATTTTGATTAATACTCTATTTTTTTTTTTAAATAAACAAATTTTTGTGTATATTTATTTTAAATTTTGATGAAGAGGGATTAAATCTTTTTGAAGTTTTAACTTTTTCATATTGATAGTTGAAAAAGTTAAATTTGTGACAAAATTTAAGTTTTCTCATAATTCTTTTAATAAAAAATGTCTTCCAAATTCATAACAACTACTTATGAGATCTCCGATTTTACAATTTTTCATATCTATGTTTAGGACCGAATCCATAAATTTAAGCTTTATGAACATTATAGTTCCCTGGAAGAATCCATAAAATACCTGTCAACACAATAATATCCCTCAAATGCAACACCCTAATAGAAAAAATATTAACATGAATAGGTGCCACCTGATTCAACCAGGCTCTAGGGAGTCTTACAGTTAGAGTTCTGGCAGTTTATGTTATATAACTGGCCTTATTAGCTAGGAGAGTGGCATATCATGTTATCATCGAACTTCCGTATCTTTCTTGTTGGTACTACATTTTTAATGTACATTAAACTTTAAAGCAGTGTAATGCCAGAGCTCTTGTACATATTGTTTTAGTAGAAATGCTATGGAAATTAATTTTTGGTGTGATAACCTTGTTGCAGGCGTAATGAATTCCTTCATGAAGTTATATCTATATTTGAAAGAATATGAATACAGTTTCAGAATGGTTTTGTTAACTTTCTCGCTCCTAATAATTTCGGCCTACAGATTCAAAAATCCTTTACGTACAACGATGGGCCGGTGGCAATAACCAAGATGCCATAAATTTGAAGACCATGAAATTGGAAGTATAAGCTTCGTTGGGACTCAAAAACTACCAAACACTTGCTTTAACCTAATAGGACTCGGACTCGTAGAAGGCGCTCATTATGCAATGAAGAAGTCACATTCTCAATGCAAGTGAACAGAGTTCAAGATAATTAGAGATCTGGAACGGATCTGAAAGAAAGACTGAGAGATCTGGAACGGATCTGAAAGACTGAGCAATACTTGTTCTGTAAAAATTCTGGCCATGAGAGATCTGGAACGGATCTGAAAGACTGAGCAATACTTGTCCATACTGCGTGCCGCCCAGATGGAACAATATTCATGTTTTTACTCTCGCATAAATGCATTAAAGACAAACAATTACCATAAAAAGTATACTACCAATCGTGAATCAAACACCAATTAACATTAAATAAAAATACATAAATCAATTTTAGTTGGTTTCTGTACACATCAAAACGGAAATCGCTCTAAGTCAAACAGCAGGCTGCAAAGAGCCATCAAATACCCAACTATGATTTGGCGCCCAAATTGTTTCATTTTTTACAAAAATAAATCAAAATAATTTATAAAAAATAATATACAATATAAAAAATTATAATACGAAAATATGTATAAATTAAAAAAAATTGCATATACATTTTCTAAAACAATGTCAAACTCTATTACAAATAGAAATAAATAAAGTATGTGCTCTCGTATTAATCAAAATACAATATAAAAGTTATATTTTATATTATATATAAATTGAATACTTTTTATATAATATTGATTATATTTTATATAATATTGATTATATGTTATATAGAACATAGTTGTATGTTTTATAGATAATATTGAAGTTTCGTCTACCATGAGGGGTGTAGTTTAATTAACGATTTGTTGTATAGGAAGGACATGTTAATGGAGGTCACGAGTTCAAATCATTCTTCTATTTGTGCTTCATGTTTACGAGTTGTGTAAGTACACTTAAAAGTAAATTTAATTCCGCAAATCCATATCACACAAGTACCATCCCAATTCTCAATTATAGATTCCCTTAATAATAATAAAAATATCAAAGTTTCATGTTATTGAAAAAAGTTTTCAAACTCTCTTTTTTTTTTGGTTGTTCAATAGTTTTTGGTCCATGAATATAACCCCATTCCAAAACATGTGCACTTAAAAAGGAATATGTGATATAAGAATGGGATATTGAACTTATTAAAGGTTTGGTAAACCGATAATGAGTCTCTTTGTGTAAAAGTCATATTTCAAAGGTTTAACATTGGTGATTTTTAATGTATTAAAAGTATTTGTACGACCTGGTGTAAAGGAAAGAAAAAATAAAAATCTCTGTTTTTGGAAATATATTTCACTTCTTGTGCTAGCGACTTTATAGGCCCAAATAATGAGTTTATGGCACAAATCAAACTTTGAAGTCTAAAATCTATCACTTAAATAATGTATATGATAAATTATTTATAAGAATTCGTTTGGACTATTCCAAGAGACTAAGGTAAAAGGGGAGTTTATATAAGTATAATGTAAAACATCATCAAGATTTCCCCCGATACTATCATCCAAGAAATATGTAATTCTTAAACAAATTCCTTAGGATTGTTAATCTATGAAAATTTAATTCCTTAGGATTGTTAATCTATGTAATTTTCAAATGAATGCATGTAAATTCTTATAAAATAAATACCCCAAAGCTAAATATTAAGAAAACAAGAACAAGCATGTTTAGTAAAAAATATTATTCAGTGAGTGTTACAAATTCATATACAAACTAATTAATATGAGTGAAAAAGGTGCTTATGTATTTGTGAGAATAACTAGGAGGGAACATGCGTATCAACTAGTATATACTTTAGTATGTATAATAGTACATATATCATTATGTGTTTTATCAATATTACTAATATGTATATATATATGGGTATACATACAATACGATATATACAATTATGTTTACAAGTTTATATATTACTAGTATGCATATGCTTGTACATATTGTTATACATGTATTAGTATGTATTTTAGTGAGAGAGAGAGAGATTTTAATGTATACTAACTAGTATATATGAAAAAGATACGCATGTATGCCAAGAATTGCAAAGGCAAAACTTCCTACAGGAGAAGAAATGATATATTGATCTTCATGATTAAAATACATGGGAGAGTCTAAATTTATAGGATTGAGGAGGCCTAACAAATAACTAAGAATAGTTGGGCAGTTGAGAGTGTCCACGTGAGATTAACTCACAAAAGTTGTCATACATTGATAATAGATGTATTTGAAAACAAACACACTAACACCACACCACACCCCCCCATAAGCGAAACGTAGAGAAGAAACAATGGAAAATAAAGACGGGTCCTTGCAACAAGGCCTGATAAGGTACCCATGTACAAACTCTCACAACCAGAGAAAATGAGAAAAACTCATGTAAATATCTGGGATCAACACAGATCATAAATTACCTTCATAATAATAGAAGGGAAACTCTATTGATCAATGTGATGTAAATTACAAGAGAATAGTCTTCCATCTATAGCAATGGATGAAGCCCAAGAACAATTGGGTAGATAAGAGCTCCTACGTTAGATTACAACCAAAATTAGTTGGTTACATTGGAACTCCAACACCCCCCCATAAGAAAAACATAGGGAGGAAACAAAATAAAACAAAGATGGGTCCCAACAACAAGGCCTTATAAGATACCCATATACAAACTCTCATAAGCAGAGAAAAGGAGAAAAAATTGTAGGTTAAAAACTCCTATCCAAAAGAGAGTTAACCTCTAATGCACATTCCAAATTGTTGAGGAAATGAGAACTAAATGCACACCCACAAAATAAATTGATGCTCTAAAATTGAGTCTCGACACAAAAGGGTTGATGATGTACTCATTTACCACCAAGAAAACATCATATGTTGAGTGTCCCTCTAGACGGAAATCCATCTCATCAGACTGCATGGGTCACTAGCCACTATGACCATCGATTCAATATAGGAATCCATGTTGTGTACTACAAGGTTCATTATGAATATGCTTGATCTTGATTGAACATGGTGAGTAAAAAATCACCAAAGGAAGCATTGCATACCACCCCCTCACAATGTTGAACTAAGTGGAAAAGATTACGACAATGGATGTGACAACTAATTGCGAAAGTATGGAGTACAATCTAGAGGAAACAAATATGCAAAACAACCTAATAAATAAACACTCCAAAGTGGAGAGCTCCAAGACACTATGAAAAAAGGTAGTACATGGAAACAAATGACTAGTTACACTCCAAAGACTATCTACACAAGTGGCACAAAATCCACTAGTGAAAGGTGCAGAATGAGAGGTATTATAAATAGACATCGTGGACAAAAATCCTTAATCATATGGGTATCAATAAACAAGGCCATGTTAGGTACGCAATTACAATAGAGGAATCAATTAATTGAGCTCATGAGAAAAACAATCTCAATTAAGCAAAGCTTAGTGACGTGCGAATTGTCTGTCCCAAGGAAGTCTCCCAAAAAGGAGTTGTTGGACCAAATTCCAATGCCACGAGGTCACTTGAGGGTAAGGCAAACACCCAATCTTGTGCACCACAATGGCCTTCTATGGAGAAATGAAATGTTGAATCATGAGAAGGAGGCAATTTTACCAATATTGGGGTAGAGGCAGGTGGATTCTCCAAAGAAGAATTCTCTTCTCCCGATTCAACAACTGGAACACCTTTTACAGAAGGATCAGTTGTGACAGGATGGCCCATGGTCACCCCTTGTCTTTCTTCCATGGTGGGAGGAAATTTAAACCCTGCAATCTGCAATATCTTCTCACAGGTGGTTTAGCCATAATGATGACCAAAACTTCTACTCTAAAGATTTCCTAATAAGAAAGATCATACACAAATAATTCTACGCAAGCTAAGGTCGCAAGAAAACTTAAGTGATAAGAGGAGTTGAATAAGCTAGAAACTCACTAGGATTGTCAAGTTGTCGCAACTCACGATATACCGCAGGGTCCAATAGTAAAATGCGACAAGGAGGATTGGGACCATAGCCTTTCATGAATACCCGACTACCTAGATGACACGTGCATAGTAGCTCCCCGAGTGCTGCTCTCGGTGTATTGATTCAACAAGATGGCCAAAAGGATTTTCTCAGTTGGCATCGGTTCCTAGAAGGGTCTCCCTATATACACAAGGTATGTGGGATTTCAAGTCTATGTTAGTGTTGTGTGATGCACAACCGTTCGAAAGAGACTTTTCGATATACTATCGATTATGTGAAGAACTTTTCGATATACCTCAAGGGTACGTGAAAAGTCGTTCGATATACTGATTGGTACGTGGAAGAGCCACACGATCCCCAAGATGTAGTGCATGCAAAGAATGACAACTCCTATGTTTATAGACACCAAAACACGTCTTCTAACCTATCACCCAAATTACTAATAATTTTAACCTAAGCTACCGTTCAATTTTATCTTGATGGTTAGTGAATGTTTGTGGAATTTGAGATAATTGCAAGATTAAACTATCTAAATTCCCATGCAATTTTCCTTTTGATGAAATATACCTAGAGTAAGGGATAAGTTCTTCCTTTTCAAATTATGAAATGAAAACCATGCGATCCAAACAACTCGTTCCTCAAACTTCAAATACTTTCAGACAAGCAAAAACTCTAAAGCTAACGTTTAAAATCTCTCTAATGTAAAAAGGAAAAGGCTTCGTAATGCACAAATGTCTATTTTTCCTTAATCAATCTTAAAAAAGAAAACACTTCTAATGATTTAACCAAACCAAAAGCAAGCAAGCAATATTCTGTTTTTTTTTTTGATATAATTTTTAACAAAGAAATGTAAAAAATCATACTACAAAAGTGCAAAAACCATATTATGTTTCCTTTCCACAGATCTGTAAAGAGTTTCTAAAGGATTAATCATACAAACCATACACCCAAAAATCCAAAATTCACACAAAAGTATATGATTTCAGAACTCCTATTGAGACAACTTTTCAAGATCTAACCTTAAAAAGTACATCTAGGCTAAACATGTACTTGTTGCTGCTGCCACTATTACCCCCAAAAAAATTTCATTTTTTAGGACCCCCCTTTAAAGTTTTAGTCTTTGCTACTTAGATATTTTGAGTTCTGAAGTCCAGCATTCATGACTTGTTTTCTTCATGGGGAAATTCAAGAAATTGGTTTTCACACTAAGGCAGAAAAATATTTTTGATTCACCACAGTGGATGAATCTTCATGTTTAACTTGCTATGGAGGATGACCTTTCAAGTTGTAGCTGCTATAGTGGTTGGTTTTTGTTGTGCTTTGCTTGTTTTATTGGAGCCGCCGTAGCAAAGTTTTTTGCGAGAATTTATCTGCAACAGCAAATGGATTCGATACTTCAAGCCGCTGCAGCAGATGCCTTTTTTAAAAAGGCGCGAAGTGCCTCATTGCTTTCTGATGCATCGGAGGATTTCTAGAGATTGGGTTGCAACGGTGGGCATGTTTTTAGGTTGAGTATCGAAACTTGTTCCGATTTTTGCGACCCAATGCGTCGAATAACTTTTCTTTTTCCAGCCACGACGACGGAAAGTGTTCTTTGTCGACTGCCCAATCCTCATCAAGCCCGCTTCGTTAGAAGCGTTGTCATCTTTAAGCCACTACGGCGACTGTCTTTCATGGTTTCTCTTTCGATGCCTTCCATCTGCCAAATCTGCCACTTAAAGCGAGTGTCTTGCTAGGAAGTGAGTCGATAGTAACAGCTGTGTTGTGACAGATTGAGCCGCCGTTAGCGGTTTTCTTTTCAACGTGACTTAGTTTTAATCATACGATGCGCTATGTTTTGGTGCTAACAACGTTTTGACCTCGCGCGTGTGGTTTTAAAGTCTAACCAACCTCTCTAGGTGGCTTTTACCCATTGTTATCTATAGATGTGTTGGTGAAAAGGGGTTTTTACCATTGTTTTGATTGACCGTGTGCTTTTAGAACTGTTAGTTGCGATTTTATCATGTTTGAGGCATCCATTGTGATTGGTCAAGACTGCCATCTAAAGATCTTGTGGCGCACCACCTCCATGACTGTTGTCGAGCTTTTCACCTACCAGGTAGGTTTTTGTTTACCTTCTTTTGATTGGTGGTTTGATTGAACTGCAACCTGTTGGTTTTATATACGCCATGCAAGGGTTTGGTAGTTGGGTTGTTTTGGTTTTAAAAAGGCTCCCTCCTTGTGTTTTAGGTTTAGCAGCTTTCCTTTTAAAAAAATTTGACCTTGTTGTGGCCGCCTTACCTGCTCCCATGGAGCTTTGTCATTTTCATTCTTGGGCGTTTTTCCCATGGGATTGGAAGCTAATGATGAAACCCCAGAGGCCCGAGCTTTTTTCCGGCCTGGATCTAACTTGGTTCTCGCCCCTGTGTGGTGGTGGAGGCTGCATTTTGTTTGATTCAGGAAATCCTTTAAGTTTTTGGCTTTTACATTGTATCTCCTTGCCGAGGGATGTTGATCCTAGTAGTTGAACCTAGGGCATCGCCGCCATTTAGCACCTGTGTGCTACCCACGGGTTTTTGAGCCTCTTCAAGATTTTTGGAGCCGATGGCAAGAGGGGGGTTAAGGTTTTAGGTTGTTTAGAACACATAGGATGCCCTAGCTGAAGCCTGCCTATGTTACAAGGTTTTGTTAACCATATTTTTTGACCTGCTAAGCTACGGTTGTTTTCCTCAAATGGGCAAGGAGAATGTGGTAAAAGAACATGGTTTTCCCAATGTGTTAATGTTTTGATGCCATAATCACTATTTTTTCTGAATGCATGAGTTTGTTTAATGATGTAAATGCTAAGACATTTTTTGCGTTATTACAATCACAGCTTGTACAAGACAGCATGACAAAGAAGGGAAAAAAGAAGGCCAAGATCGTAGACTATGATTCATATGTAGAAATCTCACCCATACCAAGGGTGGAAATAATATATGAAGATACAAAGTCAGTCACTGGGGCTGACCCTGAGTTCAAATGGGGTCAAATCTACCATATGCTTGTGGAGAAGAAGGTTCTGGAGGCAGGGTTGGAGGACATAGCCTTATATTATAACATACTGAGATCAAGAATCACCAAGGTATCCACTAGATCGAAGATTTTTCCTTGCATTGAGGTCATCGGATGGATTCTGTCCAAAGTGGATGCAACAAGGATGATCATGAACAATGTGGAGGATAAAGGATTTGCATCCTTCACACCTGGATTTATAGCAAAAGAATACAGCCTGCCACCATCAGAAATTAGCATGACAACTGGCTCGGTAAAGGGCTTAAAGCTTGATTACATAGCTACGACAAAGATGATGGTAGCTGAAAGTAAGACTTTCAGGCATAAACAATATGAGGGAATATGAAACTGCTCATCTACATACCCCATACAGAATGGTAGTACTGATGTTGAATAGGATTTTAGGCAGATCCGACGGTAGATCTTATAATTTTTTATGGATCCCACTAATTTACTATGTATCCATGAAAGGGATAGTTTTCAATCAGGTTGACATAGTATCCAAATGCCTATCTACCTCCATTACTACAGCCGAAGAAGGTTTGCACCAATGAAAATCTGAATTCTATATGGGATCTTTTTTGGTTGACTGCATACTTTGCTTTCACCCGTTTCAGAAACTAAACTGCAAGTGGAAAGGAGGAAAAGCTCATGTTTTTGCCGCATATTAGATACTGTGGGCCCACAAATATCACAGTCACTACCAGGTAATCTGTGAATACTTCTTGATGCCTCTGTACCAAATAGTTTTCCTCGAGGAGTGTAAGTGCCTATTTGAAGGTGTTTTGGAATCTATCACAGAGTTTGGGGATTACTTATTCTCTGAAAAAGGTACATACCTGAGGATGTATGGGGGAACCAAAGCACCCTCATTACTACCAAACTAGGCCACAAATTACATAGTCCATAAGGAAGCTGTGAGATAGCTTTTCTTGGATGGCTTTGGAAGTCATTTGTTCGATATGAAAAAAGTTGTGTTTCCACCACTACCTTTCTATGTGGGGAGTTATAAGTTCACTAAAGTCAAGAATGCCCCTGATTTTGTTAAGGAACTATAAATATTTCATTTTGGTGAAAAGAGCTTTCATCGGAATGATTCCCAAGGCAAGGTTGCAGCCCATCAGGCACTCCTCAAGGTAAATTTCAAATATGTCGATTATGTAGACAAGGATGAAGAAGTGTACAAGAATGTTTGCAACATGACTGCTTTGAATAAGCGGATTAAAAGGAAGACCACAATAGCTGGAGTTAAAGGCAGTAGCAGCAACAATCCAGAACTAAAGGGATAGGAGGAGGAAGCTGCAAGAAAAGAAAAAGAAGAGATTGCATGGAGACTAGCAGAAGGTGCAAGGAAAATTTTAGTTGAAGAATCCCAACGAGAAAAGGAGGAAGAAGAAGCTACCAGAAAAGAGAAGGAAGAAGAAAAAAGGAAGAAATATCAAGAAGAGTTAGATAATGAAAATCAGGGACAAGATCATGCTCAGGACAACACCAAGAACCTCCCTTCCACTTCAGGTAGTATACTTACGAGAGGACATCTCCCTATGGTTGAATTGGGGTTGGTGCCATTTACCCCGTCCGAACAGCATGAAGTTGCATTCTTGGAAAATGTGTTTTTTGATCCCAAAAGGAAGTCCCTTGTGTGGAGAACAGAAAAATACTTTGAAGATGGGAATCCAACTTGAGATCACCATAGTGACCGAGAAGACGGTCGTAAAAGATGTAGAGGAAGACCCGAAACAAATGGCCTCCATGGGTATTGCAACTGCACATGCAAATGCCCATAATATTAGTAAGCTTACAAAAACCCTTGATCAATATAAAGGTAAAATGACAGAGATGAAGGAGGCTTTAAGGAAAGAGGAAAGAATGGGCCAGGAATCAAAGAGAAAATATGAAGCCACTCTTTCAGACTATGAGAATCTTCAGCAGGACTACCAAATTCTAGGAGAGGAAGGGGATACATTGAAGCTATCAAACATGACCATTGATAGGGAGAAGCAGAAATTAGAGAGAAAGTGGGTAGATATGGAAGCACATAAATCCACAGTTGATCAACAAGCAGAGCAGTATAAATTCTGAATTACAGAACTAGAAACCCAAAATAGTTCCTTGGAAGTATTATTAAAGGAAACCAATGAATGGAAGATGGACATAACACCTCTGAGAGAACATGCCCTCCTACTTAGAGGTAAAATATATCAAGTGCAGGTTAAGCTTGTAGAAGAGGTCTTCAAAATTAAGCAAGTAGAAGCTAGACTTCAGGAGATCTCATTCGTAGCTACTGAATTCAAAGCCAAGACCCAAGACATTGCAGAGACCATACAAGGACAGCTAACATGGTTGGAGACAAGCAAAGAGCCTCTGAAAAACGCACCTGTGAAGAATCTAGAGAGGTTGCAACTCGAGTATGATTTAATGAATTTCAGTAATAAAGCTACTGAAAGACTGATAGATGGAGTAAAGAAAACAATGGACAAATGCATGGAATTTTATAAGAAGGTGCTTACAACTCATAATAAATTCCAAACATCATATGCCAAAAGGCTACAGGAGTTTCTAGCACATGAAGAACACTTGAAGCACCTGCATGATAGGATGCAGGAGGATGAACTTAGTATACAGCCGATTAAAAGCTTAAATGAAAAGGTGATAAAGGGTGTGATTGCTCAAGTTGCAGTAAGTAATTTCCTTTTGGAATATCGACTTTGAGTAATTCGTGCAAGGGTGGCTGACATAAAGACTCATATTTCCAAGCATGAGGTCACGGTCAGATTCTTGGGACCAACCGATTTTGAGATCGTTGCTCCAGATGCTAAAGCATGGAAATAGTTCATCAATGAGTTAACTAGGCCCACTTGAGTGGTTTTGTCCTATCTACACATGGAAATGTAATTGTAATATTTTGTATTTATCTTTTCACTAGTGGACATACTAGAAGACAAACATTTTTGTAACCGAATGTTGAGGAAGCCCAAAAGGAAGGAGAACCAAGAGTCATTTTTGCAAATGTATAAATATAGGTAGAGGCGAATAGAGGAAGGGACTTTTTCTAGCTCTCATATGTGAATGTTTTTTTGTAAGAAGAACTATTTCTTGTTTTAATAAAGAGGACCGAAGTTTTGCTGGAGAAAGGGTTGCACAAGTTTCAAATGCATGCTATGTAGATTGCTGAATAAAGAACTATTTCAGTTTTAGCTTACTATACAAATCTGTGAGATTGTTCTAATTGTTGAACTATTTCTATGTGTGAATGGTTTCATTTTCATGTTATGAATCTTATGCAGTAAATGAGTAGTGAATGCTTTAACAACATTGAGCTATCTCTATGTTATCTTTTCTATTGTATTTATCTATTCTGAATTTATCAGCTATCTGTAATATTCTTTGTTCAAGAAATACAATACATTACTCATATAAATAGTAATCTTGCTCCTTGGGGATAGGTCAGATAGAGTATATTAGATTAGATGTTCTTTGATTTCAGTGATTTAGGAACAAAAGAGATAAGAAGGGAGGTAAGGACCTATGCATCACATTGTGAGATCTTTGTTCCCTAGTCACTTGCATTTAATATAGGCACTTGCATATCATTCATAAAACATAAAAAACACACATAAACGGTGGACCGGATTGCAACCGATAAACTAGACTTAAACCTTCATTTAATTCTACGGTAGTCGGGCCGCTAACCGGATGGATTCCCCACACCAAAAGATAAACAATCTAATTAGGAATGGTTATTGGGGAGAATACCTACTGTCGGTACCTGAGATTTTCAAGGCATCAACAATTTTGGCGCTAGAAGGAGGGCCTCTAGTGCATGGATGGCCAAGGAAATCTGTTTTCTAGAGATCATTCCACCAGTGATAGGTCAAAAACTAGTTTTCCCAAGGACTCCATTCCTGAAGGAAGAGTTTACCCTGAGTTAGAAGTTCCAGAGAACCTTTATCCTATTTCTTTTGAAGTAGTTAATGAATTAAGAAGAATTACAAGATCATATATGAAAAATATTGGAGGATTGTCGAATATTCCAAACTTACCAAGAAGACAAGCTCATAGAAGGGTTCCAGTTTACACAGGAAATTCAGTCTTGGTAGGAAATTTCGAAGAATGGGTAGATTTATCCTTACAAGAAATTGTTTAACCAATTGATCGGTTGGGACCAAAGTCTCCTTTTTGTTCACCCTTACAAACCCCTGTTCATTCTCCACCTCAATATCCTCTTTGAATCATGGTTGGAAATGTACCTCCGAATCCGAATGCAAATCAGCCTAATCCACCATCCACTTTCCCTGACCCCTCCATTACATCCTTTACCGCAGAATCCTGAAAATCCATTGCCTAAATTTGATCTGGGAGAAGGAATTTCTGTAGATGATCACATACAGAGTTTTTTCTTGGCCTTAGAGGGTTTGACGGTAGAGCATGAAGATGTAGTGTGCAAACTATTCCGGCATACTCTTAAGGGTAAAACAGCATCATGGTATTTTGGCTTACAGGAAAATTCAATCACCTACTGGAATACTTTTGAAAGATTGTTTAAGAACAAGTTTGGTATCCAAAGAACTACTACTGCCTTGATGAAAGAATTACTTGCTCTAAGAAAGGAAAAGAAAGAGAAAGTGCAAGACTTTAGTCAGAGGTTTTCCGCACATTTAAATAATTTCAGTGCTACCATAAAGCCTACTGAAGAGACCATAACTGAATATTACACTTCATCACTTGGCCCCGACATAGCAATGTTTGTTAAAAAATATTAAATCCTTCCTTGGTGGAAACTTATGAGGAGGCTATAAAAATAGAAGCTGAACTTGGAAGTATAAATAAATATTCTGTAGAACCAGAAATAAGAAATTTTGGTGGCAAGAAACCTTTGTTGTTGATAAGGCCCAAGGATGAACATTCCCGTGAATTAGAAAATGTGGTCAAAATGGTACAAAAGTCAGCCAACAAAATCGTTGACATGGATAAAGAAAAGGAAGCCAATAAACAATTCAAGCCTTATTAAAAGAGAAGCGATGAAATTGGTCCATCCCAACCACCCATGCACAGTCCATCTGCTATGAATTTACCTGAGGTTGGAATGGAAAATTTGTGCACATTTCATCAACAACCTCACTCTGAAAGGAACCTCCCGCAGTGGATTAACTCCATGAATTTGGTTATGAATCACTTGCTAGATTCTAAGTTAACAAAAACTGTGGTCGAAGAGGAAAAGGATCATGGACCGGAGGAGGAACCGGAGGAAACCGCCATGGTTTTGTGGGATTGCGCACCCATGTGTTATACAGCTGATTGGCACCTCTCCGTCCGAGTGCTGACATCCCTCAGGTCGGCACACAAAAGGACACTTATGGATTGAGGTTTGCCTAGTTTCATTATACCTTGGTTGATGATGAAATACATTACCTATATGCCCAGCTCGTTACTTTGCTATTTTGAGATTTTGAGTGCATGCACGACTATCTCTATTGGCATATCACGCATATGCGCGAGTGTTATGTTTAGCAGGTCGCGCATACATCTATGCGCGGGTTGCTCTTGTACAGAGTCGCGCATGATGCGCGGGTTGCCTTACTACAGACCCGCGCATATCTTCCTCAAAATTAGTTTTTAAAAACACGCGTTAATGGGAGATTAGTTGTTTCATTTACCTTAATCCCATTAACTGCTGCAACCTCCCTAACCTTCGAGAACAACCTCATTTCCTTCAGATAAATAGAGGCCTTGGGGAGGGTTTTGCATATTCATACTTGGAGAGCAAAGTTATGCTGGTATATTTTCTACAGAACCTTTGGAGCAGAGAAACTCAGAGTCCTTTGGTGACAGAGGAGTCCCTTGTTCAGACATTGGGTTGTAACCTAAACTCCCTCTATTATTGTTAATAAAGCAGATTACTTCTTCCATATTGTGTTTCATGTGTTGTGGCTTGGTAAATATCTATATTTCATTATAATATGTGATTTGCCTAACCTACATCTTTATATATGAATCATACTGTATATTGGAAGAATCTTTGTTAACAGGTTGAAGGAGGAACTATCCTGGAGATTGTAGAAGTGAAGCAAAGAGGAAGGAGTTAGCTTGGATCAACCTTCGTTTATTACAAGTAAGTTCCTGCTACTTCCCTATTTCCTATTTGTGCTTTTATAATCAAATTGTCTGCAAGGTCATAGTATGTTGGTAACCCCCAGACCTAGGTTATTAGGTGAATTATCCATTACAACACCATGTTGGGGTCATAGTATGAAGAACCTATCAAGGAAACACAACTGTCAGCTGTAAATGTTACAACAAGAAGCAAGGGTCCATTGATTGAGGATAATACATTATTGCCCAAGATTAAGAAAAGTTAGGAGAATATGAAGAAAATCATAAGTGATACTCAAACTCCACCTGTACCTGATTTGGTCATAACAAGGCAGAATGCCCCCTCAATTAGTAAGCCGATAAAGGATCCAGAAAATAAGGTAGAAAGTATCAAGAAAAGTTCAACATAGTGTGAGATGGGGTATGATATAATAGAGGATATGAGAAATTCAAAGGCCAATATTTCTTTGTTCAAAATGTGTAATTTAACACAACAGAGAAATAAGATCTTGGAAGCCTTTGATGCACCTGTAAATAAACCCCAAGATGATATTCATTATGAGGAAGAGATCAATGAAGCAAGTATAGGAGGAAAATCCAAATCCAGAACATTACCATTTTTACTTTCTTTCAATTTTTTTAATCATAATGTGCACAGCTGTCTGGTATACTCTGGAGCAGCTGCAAATGTTATGCCTATTTTAGTCTGTAAAAGGATAAATGGGAAACCCACTCCTTCTGCAGGAAAAATCATACAATTGGATAGAACAATAGTGAAGGTAGTGGGAGAAATGAATGATGTATTAATACGATTAGCTGCAGACAAAAGAGTGTGCAAATTTATAGACATTATGGTAGTGGATATACCCGAGGATTATGGCCTAATTCTGAGCAGGGACTGGTCTGTGAAACTAGATGGATATTTTTCTACTGAATGGTCACACTTATGGTTTCCTTATAACAACTATTAGAATCAGATTAAAGTATTAAGGGAACCACATATGAAGTATAATGTGACGCAGCTAGAAGGGAAGAATGAATCGGTAAATTTTTCACATTTGGTGTTAGGAAACTATTTTATTGAACTTGAACCGGGAAATTACCAAGAGAAAGAAGCCAACAATGGATCAGATACACAGCCCGAGCTCCTTCAGTTTTCAAGGGCTGATAATTTTGACTATAACATAGTTAACTTAGTCTTAGATGTAGAAAGTTGCACTAGTACAATAGAATTAGTAGATAGGTTTTGGGTTTTATACTTTGATGGTTCGAAAACTCAGGAAGGATTAGGAGGTGGATGTATCCTGATTGATCCAGAAAACAATAAAAATTTTCTTTCTTGTGGATTAGAATTTGAATGTACCAATAACTCAGCCGAGTATGAAGCATTAGTCCAGGGCTTAAGGAAGGCAATTGAGTTCAAAGTAAAAAAGTAAAGGTTTATGGTGATTCTGAAATTATCGTTAAACATGTGCAAAATACAATTCATTGTTTATCACTACATTTAAAAGGATATCAAAGATAAGTTTGGGACGTCTTAACAAATTTTGATGCTTTTAATATTAATTCAATTCCTAGGTTGAAAAATGCAGCAGCTGACTTATTAGCTACTTCAGCTGCAAGGCTTGTTCCTACTAATAATAGATGGACAATTGAATTGATTTTCAGGCTAGTTGTACCAAAAAACATCACTAATCTGAGAGTGTTCGATGCCAATCCACAAATATTAGAGTTTCTAACTAATGATGAGAATTTCAAAGAGTATGTAATTGATGACGAGGAACATCAACTAGAAAATCTCCAAAATGGGAACTTCATACCCAAAGGGGTTAGAAATTTGGAAGGAATGTTTGATCTGAATAACAAGTTTAGAATACCAATAAATGTCGAAATGCACAGTTCATCTATGCAATTTGAGCTGGTGAATCTTGGGTCAAAAGCAAAACCCAAATATGTAAACTTGGGAAAGTGCTGCTCGCCAAGGGAAAGAAGCAAATTCATTAGCTTGTTTAAACAATATAAGGATGTCTTTTCTTGGACATATGAATATCTTAAGACTTACGACACCTGCATTATACAACATGTAGTCCCAATTAAAGCGAGAGTCAAACCATTTCAGCATCCCTTAAGGAAGATGCATCCTAAATTAGAACCCTTGATTCAAAATGAAGTAAAGAAGCTCCTTGATGCCAAGATTATATTTAGAGTGAGACACTCGAAATGGGTTACAAATTTGGTACCAGTGAGAAAGATGTTTGGTGAAATCAGACTTTGTGTAGATTTCAGGAATTTAAATCGTGCCTTAGACAAAGATAACTACCCAGTCCCACCCATGGAGCAGATATTGCAGATGGTTTCAGGCTCCGAGCTGTTCTCTCTGCTAGATGGATTTTCAGGACACAACCAAGTGTTGGTAGCAGAACAAGATCGACTGAATACCACTTTTAGAACTAAATGGGGGACTTTTGCGTACAAAAGAATGACTTTTTGTCTTATTAAGGCTGGAGCAACATTCCAAAGGGTGATGGATATAGCTTTCCGTGGTTTAACTGGCCACAAAATGGTGGTTTATTTGGATGATGTTACAGTTTTCTCCAAGAGGATAGAAGAACATATTTTTCATCAAAATCAAATTTTTGATAGATGTCAGAAATATGGTATTTCTTTAAATCCGAAGAAATGTGTTTTCGCTGTATTAGAAGGAAAGCTTTTGAGTCACTTAATTTCTAAGAGGGGGGTATCCATAGACCCATAGAGGATTAAAGCTATATCGCATATCCCTTTACCCCATAATAAGAAAGGAATGCAATATTTCATGGGGACAATCAATTTTGTGCGAAGGTTTGTGCCTGATTTTGTTCAAATAGTCAAACCTTTGCAGTAGATGGTCAAGCAAAGTGTTAAATTTAAATGGACCGACTTAGAGAAAAGTGTATTCAACAAAATTAAAGCAAAAATAGCCCATCAAACTTCCCTTAAAATTCCTAATTTTGAGAAATATTTCATTCTATACACTTTTGCTTCAGGCAACTCGCTAGCAGCAGTGCTTACGCAGAAGGAAGAAGGGGGATATGAGTACCCCATATAATTTATGAGAACTAGTTTACAAGGTGCTGAGTTGAATTACCCTGCAGTTGATAAACAAGCGTACATAGTTTTTAAGGCGGTAAAACAATTCAGGCCATACATACTTAAGAAAATAACCAAAGTAGTGGTTCCACACCCGGCATTCTGGACTCTTTTCATGCAAAAAGAGTTAGGAGAGAGAAGAGGAAATTGGGTGTTAGCCTTGCAAGAATATGACTTGGAATTTAAAACGGCAACCATCATCAAAGGATAAGGACTTTGCAAACTAATGGTTGAAAGTCAAGATAATGAAGATGATGATTGAGAGAATGAGGCTGAGTTGCACATGATTGATATGTGTCCTATATTTATGGCCCCAGAATCCTGGTACAGAGACCTGGTGCACTATCTCCAACAAGGGTATTTTCCTGAACACTGGAACTCCAAACAAAGAAGAGCATTACGTTTGAAGTCAACATCATATCAGATAATTGACGGAGTTCTTTTCAGAAAAAAACTATGACGAAGTTTTTCTCATATGTTTGGAACGAGAAGATGTAGCCAAAGTCGTTAAAGAATTGCATGATGGACCTGTTGGAGGTCATTTTTTAGGATATACTACAGCACACAAGATTCTAAGGGCTGGATACTATTGGATGACTTTGTTTAAAGACGCTCACACTTGCATAAGGAAGTGTGATACATGCCAAAGGAGCGATGGGAGACAAGCAAAGGAAGTTGGGCCATTACAACTAGTTATTATTTATGAACCATTCGAGCGATGGGGAATTGATATTATTGGAGAAATAAATCCAAACTCGTCATTGCAACACAAGTACATCCTCACGGCCACAGATTATTTTACCAGATGGGTGGAGGCAATCCCGTTATGAAAAGTAAACGAAGATGCAGTCATAGATTTCTTACAAGACCACATTATGACTAGGTTTGGAGTTCCAATTTCTCTGGTTTTTGACAATGCATCTTATTTTTCATCAATTAAACTTACTGCTTTTGCTAATGAGAAAGGAATAAAGTTATATTATTATGCTAACTAGTATCCACAAGGTAACATACTAGCTAAATCAACTAATAAGAATCTCATTAGAATTTTAAAGAAGACTATCAAAGAAAACCAGAGAAGCCGACATATAGCTCTTCCTAATGCACATTGGGTTTATTGACTCACACCCAAGAACTCCTTAAGTGTGTCACCCTATACCTTAGTTTATGGAAATGAAGCTATCTTGCCCCCTAACATTTTTTTGCCTTCCTCTAAATTATCCCAAGCATTCAGAGGATCTAATAGTGAGGTTTTACAAGCCCGAATCAATACTTTGCTAAAATTAGAAGAGTCTAGATCTAAGTCTAAGGAAAGGTTTAAGCACCAGCAAGAGATTGTGAAAATATGGTTTGACAAGCACAAGTCCGAGAATAAAGAGTCTGAAGTAGGAGATTTCATTCTGAAGTGGGATCACCCACATGACGAAAAGGGAAAGCACACTAAGTTTCAACATCTGTGGATAGACCTATTTTAGATTACAGAAAAGCTAGGCCCTGCGACATACAAGTTATAGGATTTACAGGGGTGGGAAAAGAATTTGTCGTTCAATGGTTTGGTTCTCAAACCTTATTTTACTTAATTCTTTTGAGGTCTTATGTACATAAACAAACCTTTTGTTTTTGCTTCAATTTTTCGTAGTTAGGTTTGCTGTAGTTATCATTGATTTGCTTTATTTGCAACTGATTTATTTCAGTTTTTTTTTATTTGCTTTATTTCAGTTTCAAATAAGCTAGCACAACTTTTGGCGTTTGGGGGACATTAGAATTTTGACAAACTGTAAATATTTTTTGACCGGAAAGCTGCTTATTGGATTTAACTGTATCAAAAAACGTATCATGATGATATTCTTTAATTTAATAGACTATTTGAAGGGAGGTTATCTTATGAACACATTGAAGTCCTGTTTTAAACCCTGTTAAATAACTAAGGTAAGAAGAGTCTAGAATACTATTTTGGGGCTCCATCCACTTCACGTTAAATCTGTCCTAGGAAGCTAACAGTACTGGACCCATGGAAAGGAAGCAGGTTGGACAGGTGTATGGTATTTAAAATGATCCCATGCCACAAATAAAAGCAAAAAGGATTAAAAGAGTCAAAATTTCTCAGAAAAAAAAAAAAGCATAAATCAAATACCTACTTAATAAAATCAGTAAGAAGATGAGGTTGGTAAGAGGTTCTTCTCCGTTCGTGAGCTAAAAACAAATTATCTCTCACACAAAAGGACACCATGGATGGAAGAACCTAAACCAAGTTTCAAATGAGAGGAGAAATTTGGGAAGACTCAAAACGACAAAATTCTAAAAGCATCAAAAGAATGCAAAAGGCATGGGAATGAGGAACAAACGAATATGTCTGTCCATACTCTGTTACGACCCTATAGTGTCTTAGCTATAAGCAACCGAATGCAGAGGTAAATGAACCCCATATTTTGGCCTCAAAAGAGTTATTGGGACTTTGAAAACCTGGTTACCCTACCCTATTGGACTATAATCAATGTTAAAGTTCTAAATCTTACATCCCTAGAAAGGTCTGTACATATTAAAGAAATGTTAAAATTTTGGGATGAGTTGGTCTAACAACATAACTTAAAGCCATTTTTGGTGTTAAAAGATAGTTTTTACAGAGATCTGTGTTCACCAGCCAGTCACCAATTGTTGCTGCTGCAATTATTACCCCATGTTTTTTTTCATTTTTTAGGACCCTCCTTTAAAGTTTTAGTCTTTGCTACTTAGATATTTTGAGTTCTGAAGTCCAGCATTCATGACTTGTTTTCTTCATGGGGAAATTCAGGAAATTGGTTTTCACACTAAGGCAGAAAAATCTTTTTGATCCGCCACAGCAGATAAATCTTCATGGCTAACTCGCTATGGAAGACAACCTTTCAAGTTGAAGCCGCTACAACAGTTGGTTTTTGTTGTGCTTTGCTTGTTTTATTGGAGACGTCACAACGTAGTTTTTTGCAAGAATTTAGCCGTAACAGCAGATGGATTTGGTTCCTCAAGCCGCTCCAGCAGATGTCTTTTTAAAAAAGGCATGGAGCGGCTCATTGCTTTCTGATGCATCAGAGGCTTTCAAGAGATTGGGCCACAATGGCGAGCATGTTTGTAGGTTGAGTATCGAAACTTGTTCCAATTTTTGCAACCCGATGTGTCGCATAACTTTTCTTTTTCCAGTCGCAACGGCGGAAAGTGTTCTTTGTCGACCGTCTGATCCTCATCGAGCCCGCTTCATCGGAAGCATTGTCATCTTTAAGCTTCTACGATGACTATCTTTCAGGGTTTCTCTTCCAATTCCATCCGTTTGTCGAAGCCGCCACTTAAAGCGGGTGTCTTGCCAGGAAGTAAGCCGATAGTAGCAGGTGCGTTGTGACCAATTGAGCCGCCATTAGCGGTTTTCTTTTCAACTCGACTTAGTTTTGATCATCTGATGCACTATGTTTTGGCGCTAACAATGTTTTGACCTCGCGCATGCAGTTTTAAATTCTTACCTACCACTTTAAGTGGTTTTTACTCGATGTTATCTATATATGTGCCGATGAAAAGGGGTTTTTACCATTGCTTTGATTGGCTGTGAGCATTTAGAACTGTTAGTTGAAATTTTATCCCATTCGAGGCATCCATTGTGATTGGTTAAGACCGCCATCTGAAGCTCTCATGGTGTGCCGCCTCCATGACTGTTGTCGAGCTTTTCACTTGCCAAGTAGGTTTCCGTTTACCTTCTTTTGATTAGTGGTTTGATTGAATTGCAACCTGTCGGTTTTAGATACGTCATGCCGGGGTTTGGTAGTTGGGTTGTTTTGATTTTAAAAAGGATCCCTCCTTGCGTTTTAGGTTTAGCAACTCTCCTTTTTAAAATTCTTGACCTTTTCATGACCACCTTACCTGCTCCCATGGAGCTTCACCGTTTTCATTTTGGGGCCATTTTCCTGCGGGCTTGGCAGCTAATGATGAATCCCCAGAGGCCCGAGATTTTCACCGGCCTGGATCTGACCTGGTTCTCACCCCTGTGCAGTGGTGGAGGCCTCGTTTTGTTTAATTGAGGAAACCCTTTTAGGTTTTGGATTTTACATTGTATCTCCTCACCGAGGGATGTTGATCCTGGTAGTTTAACCTAGGGCATCACCGTCGTTTATCCCCTTTGCGCTACCCACGGGTTTTTGAGCCTCTTAAATATTTTTGGAGTCGATGGCAAGAGGGGGGTTAAGGTTTTAGGTTTTTTAGAACACATAGGATGCCCTAGCCAAAGCCTGCCTGTGTTATAAGTTTTTTTTAACCATATATTTTGACCTTCTGAGCTGTAGTTGTTTTCTTCCGATGGGAGAGGAGAATGTGGTAAAAGAACATGGTTTGCCCAATGTGTTAATGTTTTGATGCCATAATCACTATTTTTTCCAAATGCATGAGTTTGTTTAATGATGTAAATGCTAAGACATTTTTTGTGTTATTACAGTCACAGCTTGTACAAGACAGCATGACAAAGAAGGGAAACAAGAAGGCCAAGATCATAGACTATGATTCAGATGCATAAATATCACTCATACCAAAGGTGGAAATAATATATGAAGATACACATTCAGTCTCTGGGGCTGAACCTTAGTTCAAATGGGGTCAAATCTACCACATGCTTGTGGAGAAGAAAAGTTCTAGAGGTAGGGTTGGAGGACCCAGCCCTATACGATAACATACTAGGATCTAGAATCACCAAGGTATCCACTAGACTGGAGATTTTTCCTTGCATTGAGGTCATCGGATGGATTCTATCCAAAGTGGATGCAATAGGGATGATCATGAACAACGTGGAGGATAAAGGATTTGCATCCTTCACACCTGGATTTATAGCAAAAGAATACAGCCTGCCACCGTAAAAAATTAGCATGACAACTAACTGGGTAAAGGGCTTAAAGCTTGATTACATAGCTACAACAAAGATGATGGTAGCTGAAGGTAAGACTTTCAGGCATAAACAATACGGGGGATACGAAACTGCTCATCTACGTACCCCATACAGAATGGCAGTACTGATGCTGAATAGGATTTTTGGTAGAGTAGATGGTAGATTTTATAAGTTTGGATGGATCCCATTGATTTACTATGTAGCCATGAAAGGGACAATTTTCAATCGGGTTGGCATAGTATCCAGTAGCCTATCTAGCTCCATTACTACAGCCTGAGAAGGTTTGCACCAATGAAAATTCGAATTCTATATGGGATCTTTTTTGGTTGACTGCATACTTTGATTTCACCCGTTTAAGAAACTCATTGCTGCAAGTGGAAAGGAGGAAAATATCCTCTTTTTTCAGCATATCAGATATTGTGGGCTCACAAATACCATAGTCACTACTAGCTAATCTGTGAAGAGTTCCTGATGCCTCTATACCAATTAGTTTTCCTGGAGTGTAGGTGCCTATCTGAAGGTGCTTTGGAATCTATCAAAGATTTTGGGGATTACTTATTCTCTGAAGAAGGTACATACCTGAGGATGTATCGGGGAACCAAAGCACCCTCATTGCTGCCAAAATACACCACATATTACATAGTTCATAAGGAAGCTGTGAGACAGCTTTTCTTGGATGGCTATGGAAGTCATTTGTTCGATCTGAAAAAAGTTCTGTTTCCACCACTACCTTTCTATGTGGGGAGTTATAAGTTCGCTAAAGTCAAGAGTGCCCCTGAGTTCGATAAGGAACTAGAAATATTTCATTTCAGTGAAAAGAGCTTTCACAGGAATGATTCCCAAGGCAAGGTTGCAGGCCATCAGGCACACCTGAAGGTACATTTCGAATATGTCGATTATATGGTAAAGGATGAAGAAGTGTATAGGAATGTTTGCAACATGACCACTTTGAACAAACGGCTTAAAAGGAATACCACAATAGCTGGAGTTAAATGAAGTAGCAACAACAATCCAGAACCAAAGGGACAGGAGGAAGAAGTTGCAAGAAAAGAAAAAGAAGAGACTGCATGAAGACTAGTAGAAGGTGCAAGGAAAATTTTAGCTGAAGAAGCCAAGCGAGAAAAGGAGGAAGAAGAAGCTGCTAGAAAAGAGAAGGAAGAAGAAAAAAGGGAGAAATATCAGGAAGAGCTAGATAATGAAAATCAGGGACAAGATCTTGCTCAAGACAACACTGAGAACCTCCCTTCCACTTCAGGCAGTATACTTACGGGAGGACATCTCCCTATGGTTGAATTGGGGTTGGTTCCATTTATCCTGTCCATACAGCATCAAGTGGCATGCCTGGAAAATGCATTTTTTGATCCCAAAAGGAATTCGATTGTGTGGAGAACACAAAAGACTTTGAAGATGGGAATCCAACCTGAGATCACCACAGTGACCGAGAAGACGGTCGTAAAATATGTAGAGGAAGACCCGAAACAAATGGCCTCCATGGGTATTACAACTGCACATGAAAATGCCCATAATATTAGTAAGCTTACTAAAACCCTTGATCAGTATAAAGGTAAAATGGCAGAGATGAAGGAGGTTTTAAGGAAGGAGGAAAGAATGGGTCGGCAATCAAAGAGAAAATATGAAGCCACTCTTTCAGACTATGAGAAGCTTTAGGATGACTACCAAATTCTAGGAGAGGAACGTGATACGTTGAAGCTATCAAACATGACCCTTGATAGGGAGAAGCATAAATTAGAGAGCAAATGGGCAGAGATGGAATCATAGAAATCCATAGTTGATCATTAAGAAAAGTAGTATAAAGTCTAAATTATGGAACTAGAAGCCCAAAATAGTTCCTTGGAAGTATTATTGAAGGTAACCAATGAACGAAATATGGACATAACGCCTATAAGAGAACATTCCCTCCTATTTAGAGGTAAAATATATCAAGTACAGGTTGAGCTCGTAGAAGAGGTCTTCAAAATTAAGCAAGAATAAGCTAGATTGCAAGAGATCTCAGTCGTAGCTACTGAATTCAAAGCCAAGACCCAAGACATTGCAAAGACCATACAAGGACAGCTAACATGGTTGGAGACAAACAAAGAGCCTTCGGAAAACACACCTGTGAAGAATCCAGAGAGGTTGCAGCTCGATTATGATCTAATGAATTTTAGTAATAAAGCTACTAAAAGAATGATAGATGCAGTAAAGAAAACAAAGGACAAATGCATGGAATTTTATAAGAAGGTGCTTACAACTCATAATAAATGCTAGACATCATCCACCAAAAGGCTACAAGAGTTTCCAGCACATGAAGAACACTTGAAGCACCTGCATGATAGGCTGTAGGAGGATGAACTTAGTATACAACCGATTAAAATCTTAAATGAAAAGGTGATAAAGGGTGTGATTGCTCAAGCTGCAGTAAGTAATTGCCTTTTGGAAAATCAGATTCGAGTAATTTCTAAAAGGGCGGCTGACATAAAGAATCAGATTTCCAAGCATGAGGCCATGGTCAAGTTCTTGGGAGCAACAGATTTTGAGATTGCTGCTTTAGATGCTATGGCATGGAAACAGTTCATTAATGAGTTAACTGGGCCCACTTGAGTGGTTTTGTCCTATCTACACATGGAAATGTAATTGTAATATTTGGTATTTATCTTTTCACCAGTGGACATACTAGAAGACAAACATTTTTGTAACCGAATGTTGAGGAAGCCCAAAGGGTAGGAGAACCAAGAGTCATTTTTGCAAATGTATAAATATAGGTAGAGGAAAATAGAGGAAGGGACTTTCTCTAGCTCTCATATGCGAATGCTTTTTTGTAAGAATAACTATTTCTTGTTATAATAAAGAGGACCGAAGTTTTGCTGGAGAAGGGGCTGCCTGAGTTTCAAATGCATGTTGTGTATATTGCTGAATAAAGAACTATTTCAGTTTTAGCTTACTATACAAATCTGTGAGATTGTTCTAACTGTTGAACTATTTTTGTGTGAATGGTTTTATTTTCATGTTATGAATCTTATGCAGTAAATGAGTAGTGAATTCTTTAACAACACCGAGCTATCTCTATGTTATCTTTTCTGCTGTATTTATGTATTTTGAATTTATCAGCTATCTGTAAAATTCTTTGTGCACGAAATGCAGTACATTACTCATATAAATAGTAATCTTGCTCCCCGGGGATAGGTTAGATAGAGTAGATTATATTAGTTGTTCTTTGCTTTTGGTGATTTAGAAAGAAAGTATATAAGACGGGAGGTAAGGACCTACGCATCACATTGTGAGATCTTTGTTCCCTGGTCACTTGCATTTAATCTAGGCACTTGCATATCATTCATAAAACATAAAAAACACTCATAAACAGTGGATCAGGCCGCAAACGGTAAACTAGACTTAAACCTTGTCAATTAGACATTGGTTTATTTGTTAAAATAGTTGGTTTATTTGTTAAAATACTTGTAATTTAATATTTTTTAATTATTTATATATTTAAATAAATATTAAAAAAATATTTTAATTATTTTTAATATAAATACATTTTTATTAAATATATTAATACAATATATTTTTATTAAATATATTTATTTTAAAACCAAGCTGATTGTGCATATGTATGGTGTCATATTCCAAAACATCTAAGAAAACCATGTGGGATTCTTCATAGCCACTGTAGCAAACCCAAACTCCACTTTGGGAGATGGGGTAAAAAAATACACTATAAATAAACAACTTAAAATGATAGTACTTCTAATCTAATTAGAGGATGGAATATTAATAAGGTGCCTTCCCATTAGAATCTCTTTCTAATAAATTTTACCATGAATGATACCAATCTTTAATAGTGACAGGCTTTATTGTAATCTCTATGATATCCTTGGATGTATTTATTTGTTGCCTAACATGTAATTCTATATAATATAAATATGGCTTACTTAGCTTCTAATTACACAATTATGCTGATCTTTTTGAAGCATCCAGGGGTATGGATACACCCTAACTATAACATACTCTTACACTAAATACACAATCAATGAATATATAGATTCCACTTTAATGTATCTATTTGTATGAAAGGAGCATAAATACACATGGCCTCATGTTGACACATAGTCTCATATTCAAAATCATTTACACTATCTATTGAATTCTTATCCCACTTATAACAATATACTTCGATATTAATTGAATCATCAATAGTGACCTTTCAACTTAATAACTCAATTATACATTAATGGCTTTGCCAAGCTATAATTTTATATTCAAAAGATTATTTATCAAATAACTTATTGGCTTATCACATATATACAATTTTTATCATCTATTACTACTTTAGTTTCTTTTGTACATAAACATCCATATGCTCTTGTATACAGTCTTATCATATTTAGCTAGTTAACATCATCCATAAACCAACCTTTATCTATTAGTAAAGAGAATAAGTATTCTTTTAACAACAAAAAATTACAAATCGCTAACTTGAATCGAATTACAAAATTAACACAAAATGTAAGAGAGGGACACCAATTTTTGGCCTCTTTCTCCTTCTTGTCTAGACCCATAGCCCAACAACAACACAATACCAACAAGACACCAAAAGACATCGGCCTGACAGAGCAAGCTCAGTCGGCAACGCCTGCGAGGAAAGCGCAGTCTCACTTGAGATATTTTAATGTGTAACCGCTAGAACCATGTTTCTGCAGTTGGCGAGGGATTATAGTCCCTTGGCGCGCGACCAAGGTGCTCGACAAAGGCGACATGATGGAGTCTACTACTGTGTGACAACAATGTAGCGAGGTGTCGCAACCTCCGTGTGACACAACCTTGTCCTTACTCTCAACAACTGGCGCAACTTGTGCGACGCAACTGATTCCTTACACTTGATAGACAACGCTCAACTTATAGTTTAACTTAGCAGTTTGACCACAAACTTATACATAACATTTCAGTAATGCTTTAAACATTCATTCATTCACTGATTAATAATATGGTGGCACACATTCTGTTAGAATAATCCGTCAGGATTATTGTAAATAAATAATAGGAATATGAATAGATAGGAAGGCGAAAAGGCTGGTAATCAACCGCCTCATGAAATGTATAAATATAGGCATTTGCATTTGAATAATCCATCGAATCGGGAGTTATACCTAACATGTGGTATCAGAGCAGGTTGTCTGCCATAACTCCTGCTGCATTTTCTGCGCCCTCCTGGCTGCCAAACTGCCTGCCAGTCTGCTCTTTCAGAGCTGCCTGCCAATCTCTCCTGCCTGCATGCGTTACTCCTCCGGCCTGCGTTTTGTGCTCATACGTTTGATGTAAATGAAGAGCCTAACCCTAATTTATGCTGCGATATAGTGTGAGTATGGATATCTCTGCGATCTAGTGTGAGTATATTCCTGGAAAACCCTAAATTCTTACCTACATTCATCTTTGTATGCGTTACTCCTTCACGATTGAGTTTTGTGTGCTGCGTTGAGGAATGGGCTTGGTCTCACTCTGTTGTGAGTAGCGTTCTCATTTTTGCTGCGATTGTCCTGGTTGAAGTTGTATCAACAGGAACTTAAGACTGAAGCTGCTTGTGTCATCTTACTGCTCCGTGTGTTCGCACACCATCCAATCCCGTATGTATGGTTGCGTTTATTTTATTAAATTCCAGCACACCTTTTTTTAGGGTTTCAAGTTGAGGAGTGAGAGAGAAAATGTGGTCTCCAAACTCCAACGACTATGTGACAGTCATCAACCTGCGTTAGATTGTGTTGCTACAACCTGCGTTGAAGATGTGCTGAAGACTGATGCGTTGAGGACTAATGCGTTCAGACTGACATTTATATTGCATTGAAGACTATTTGATGCGTTGGAGCTGTGCTGCATTCACAAGTTGGTGTTCAAGACTTATACCTCTGTTTCATGAGTGAAGCTGTGATCTGTTGAAGAGACGCAGTACTTATTGCTGAGCGTGCTGTTGATGATATAATTTGCTGCGATTTCATCTGCGTGGAGCTGTAAAGACTACATTGGAGCCCACCGTGGGGCACTGCCTGTGTGTAGCGTTGTAAGCTGGTGATAATACACTGCGTGATTGCATACTGGTGAATGAAATCGCTGGTGAATGAGATCGCTGGTGAATGCGTTGCAGACTGATATAAAATATATGTTGAAGGCTGCGATATCGTGAGGCTGCGTGGAGAAGAAATGATTGTGTGACTACTGAATGTGTGATAATCTCGTGACTGCTGAAATTGTGAGTGTTGTCTGAAGACTGTAGACTGCGTGGAGCCTGAAGCTGGAGCTGCCTGCGTTTTGAAGAAGCCCACCGGGCTGAACCCCAATTTTTGCCTGGTGCGGTGAGACCGCTGCTCGTGAATACCCATTAAAGACTGAGCTGTATGCTATACTGAGGCTGCGTGGAGGTAAAACTTTTTTACTGGTGCCTGCGTTGAAAACTGGTGCCTGATCATATATATGCTGGGTGAATTTTGAAGTGAAACCAATTTTTTGTTGAAGTAAACCCTAATTCTTTAAAAAAAAAAAAAAGTCTGGATTGGGGCTGAGATTGATATTGCAGTCCAATATAAGTCTGTGGATAATATATTGCAGACCGATATAAGACTGAGATTGATAGATTGCAGACGGATCTCAGACTAATATGTGAAAATGTTGAGTGCTGGATTTTGTATCTACTG
>LPNX010624764.1:303867-391841 GCA_001517045.1 Pseudotsuga menziesii
AACACATTCAACAGTAACTCATCAATATACAGTAATCAACTACTTGACATTCACATACACATTCAACAATCATCAATCATTCAACACAAGAAATTACGTGGAAACCCATCTAGGAAAAACCACCAAGGTGCTCTTTATTTGGCATGAGAAATGTATATAGCACCTTGCAGTCTGTGACCTGCAGACTATTATTTAATATATGTCTAAGTAAATCAATCTCTTTCTATCTCATACTCTCTGGTTTTATTCTCTATCTACTCCTATTGATCCGCACACAGCCTGGATCCATTCTTCTACTTTACTAGCGGTCTGCACACATAGCTGCAAGATCTGCGGCTCAACAGCCTGTTACTTCTACTAGACTCTTCCTTGAATCTTCTTCTTCTACAATCTATTTTCCTAAAAGTCTGAACCAAAACACACCGAACGACCACCAACCCCTTATACAGAGCGGGTTCCTCTTATTTATAATATCTGCAAGACCATGCAAGGTCGACTGAGTACAACTCAGTTATTACAGACTCAACAACTGCAAAATATCTATGTTACATAAATGTCAGCCAATACCTAGCCGTGAGAATCCTGCAATGCATTAACCATGGCCTTAACTAGCCACAGAAACGTCTTTCAGCTCGTCTGTACTGATCATAAATAGCCGCAAAACTATCCTTCATCTTCTGTCCGTTCGTCCTTCTGCAGTCTTCCTTGAATTCCACCTGTCCAGCTTTAACTTCTCTACCTGCCTCTTCCGCCAACTCCGAATGTGCCTTCCTTGTCGAAACTTCTTTCCATCCTTATCCTACCTTTCCTCCGTCGCGTGCATGTTTTTCCTTCTTGCGTTGGTTCCTTCATTTTCTTCTTGACCTGTTTTTACCCTGTCATGCGTGCACTTTTCCTCGTTTGCTTGCACGGTTGATTTATCCTTGTATATTTTTCTTTATTTTTCTAGCTCTTTCCCTGGACCAACAGGCCCCCAACACTCACATGTGGCTCGTCCCAAGCCACTAAGAAAAAAGGGATGTCTTATTCAAATTCGCATGCCGCAAAACTATAGTTTCCTGGAAATATTTATGCTTATGGCATCGGTTGTGCCATAGGACCAAACTTGTCTTGTAATTCCTTCAAAACCTGCTACACCCAAGCGACATCCGTGTTGACTTCCTCAACTTGTTTCTCCAATTGTTCCACCCGATCGGAACTGATGTGTTTCGACGGTCCTACTTCTAGTGACTGCACAATATGTTGTAAGCTAAACTGAATCATTTAAAACGAATACGCAGAACCTTCATTAACATACCAAAACAAGAGTTTAAGTTATAGACATCAAAACGCATATGGTCACAGCCTAGCTAAGGTAACGATAGTATCAACGAATAAACCTCAGCTATGAGTGCATACAGTATACCTTCTATATTTCACAATTAAAAATATATGCAGTCACGTTCGACATAAGTGCTATTGCAAGAAATAACATAGTCACTCAATAATTACAAAACAATAATTAAAATAAAGTTTGATAAAGCATGCTAGATACCTATACTCTAATAAAAAGACATATATTTGCAATTCCTACTACATTAATGACACAAAAATACACATAACCACATATATGGGCTGGTGCAAGCTAATGCTGGTCACTTATGACACATTCGTTGCAATTGACTTCTCGAAAAACAGAAATCTGAATGTCAAAAATCAATATTAGAGGTACCTACACAACTTTTTGGAATATGGCGTAAGAATATGAACATGGAAAATCGGATTACCTTCTGGAATATATAACTTTTATTTATGGAAACTAATTATAAATCTCAAAAAACGAGGTTCTTCTAAGATTGGTATGTTATTTTTTTCCCAAAAAATAATGAATATGTTTGCGTTGGTCCACTCATTTGGTATGCAAATGGTGGAATTTTGTGAAAACAATTATATAGAGTTGTAGATAACAGGTGTGTCTAGTGCAGCCTTATTTTTCCATACTTATTTATGTTATATATTTTTTAATTAAGGAAGTCACTAATGCTCTAAAATGACAAGGTTGAGCGTTGGTCCATGACATCTTGGTTTTAACATAGTCAATGAACGATATTTTTTTTACGATTTATGAATTTGTGTCTTCTTGTGCAGGTTCTTTTCCGTTTTCTAAATATGTGAGCCAATCAAAAGTTATAGCTGAAGCAAATAGCCTACCATTTGTGTTATATTGACATTAGTCCATTTAAAATTAAATAAAAAATAGAAAAATATAATAGATTTAAATAAAGATTACATATTCAAAATATACAGACATAGTTACACAAGTGTGTGAATTTTCATTAGCAGTGGACAAGCGTGGCATATGAAAAATCATGCATGAAATAAGAGAAGTGGTACAAAACATGTTTTATGTCATAAGACAGTCCAAACCACTTGGTTTGGCAACCCGAACCTAAAACCAAAGCAGCCAAGTCATCCACCACGTAGGATGGGAAAAAGGTGCCCGCCAAAATTCTAAATTTAAATCACGCGTGCACGTAGTTTAAAATGTAATGTGCACGCACTAGAAGCACGACCATGCCTCTAAGTGCGTACACGTTAAACACGCGTGCACACATATGTTAAGTTAAAACTTTCTTTTGATTTTATTTTCAAGCATTTGCAATGGAATGATGATGATGAACAATGATGATGAGGAGGAGGAGGATGATGACAATGATGATGAGGAGGATAATGACAATTAGGATGATGATGAGGATGATGATGATGGCGATGACGATGATGATGAACAATGATGGTGATGATGATGATGATGATGATCACGATGACAATGACTATGATGACAATGATTATGATGGTGATGATGATGATTACGATGATGAGGATGATGATGTTGATGACGACGACAATGATGATGATGACCATGATGATGATGACCATGACAATGATGATGATGATCATGATGAATATGACTATGATGGCAATGATTATGATGATGATGATGATCACGATGACTATGACTATGATGACGATGATTATGATGATGATGATGATGATGATTACGATGATGAGGATGAGGATGTTGATGATGACGATGATGATGATGATGACCATGATGATGATGACCATGACGATGATGATGATGATGATGATGATGATGACAATGACGACGATGATGATGATGATAATCACGAATAGTATGACTATGATGACGATGATTATGATGATGATTACAATGATGAGGATGATGATGACTATGATGGTGATGATAATGATGATGATGATGATGATGACAATGATGAGGATGAGGATGATGACTATGATGATGAGGAGGAGGAGGATGACAATGACTATGATGATGAGGATGAGGATGATGACAATGATGATGATGAGGATGATGATTATGATGATTATGATAATGATGATGATGATGATGATGACGATGATGGCGACGATGGTGATGATGATGATGATGATGAGGATGATGATGATGACGACGATGATGAGGAACAATGATGATGATGATGATGATAGGTTTAGTTGAAACTTTGCTTTGATTTTATTTTCAAGCATTTTCAATGGAATGATGATGATGACTATGACAATGATGATGATTAGGATGATGACTATGATGATGAATATGATGATGATGATGAGGATGATGATGATGATGATGACGATGACGATGATGATGAACAATGATGGTGGTGGTGATGATGATGATGACGATGATGATGAACAATGATGGCGGTGATGATGATGATAAGGATGATGACAATGATGATGATGAGGATGATGACTATGATGATGATGATGATGACAATGATGATCATGATGACAATGATAGTGATGATGATGATGATGAGAATGATGATGATGACGACGAAGATGAGGAACAATGATGATGATGATGATAGGTTTAGTTGAAACTTTATATGATAGGCTTATTTTATATGTGTATTAAATACTTTGACAGTTTTCAAGATTTAGTAATGAACGAATGTCCTCCTACATCAATGTATATTGCTAGTATATACACTAGTGTATATTCTAGTATATGCACAAGTGTATATACTAGTGTATATTCTAGTATATACACTAGTGTATATACTAGAATATACACTAGTGTATAAACTAGAATATACATCAACGCATATTGCTAGTATATACACTAGTGAATATACTAGAATATACAATAGTGTATATTCTAGTGTATACACTAGTATATACTAGTGTATACACCAGAATATACACTAGCGTATGATTCTAGTTTATACACTAGTGTATATTCTAGTATATACGCAGTGTATACTAGAATATATACACTAGTATATACACTAGCGAATATTCTACTAGTGCATATAATAGAATATACACTAGTGTATATACTGGAATATACACTAGTGTATATTCTAGTGTATACGCTAGTATATACATGAGTGTATATTCTAGTGTATACACTAGTATATACACTAGTGTATACACTAGAATATACACTAGTGTATATTCTAGTGTATACACTAGTATATACACTAATATATAGACTAGTGTATACACTAGAATATACACTAGTGTATATACTAGAATATACACTAGTGTATATTCTAGAGTATATACTAGTGTATATACACTAGTGTATATTCTAGAATATACACTAGTGTATATACTAGAATATACACTAGTGTATATTCTAGAGTATATACTAGTGTATATACACTAGTGTATACACTAGTGTATATTCTAGTATATACATTTGATTAATGCTCAAGATGTGAACCTACTATTCACACTAAAAATAATATGATAGTTAATCATATTATTATCAATAGAAACTACAAATTAGAAATTTCAACATAAATATTGTCATATTTTGATGTCATATTTTAATTTCACATCGGAGCATTATTGCATTCCAATAAAACATACAGAAGGGCTTCTGTATATGCACGCGCTTCGCTTCTGTATGTGTGCGCATGGAAGCCCTTTCATATATGCACACGCTTCCATATATGCGCACGCAAATCCAAAATATTTTAATGAATCTTCAACGGCTAGAAAAAGCAAATCCAAGGGCATTGGAACAATCGCCATCTTCTACTTGAAGAAAAATGTTACGTTAAAAATATAATGACATGTGACAGACCATGATGTAAACCAACATCTGCCAGTATGCCACCAATGCTGCAGTAAATTTGTGTTATTTGACATATATCTACTACATAAAAAATGGAAGCCAAATACATGAAAACTAGTGGTTTAATAGCATGGAAATGAAGCTTTTCACATACGGATTACTTAGATTTCGAGTTATAGAGTATATGGACATAAGAGTAAAAACACATACATCATATACCTAATCTTTGGCATCAAATAGACTCATCCAAGCTTGAGCACCACTCCAACAAGTGTGCCATCACATGAGAGTATGGGGAATGGTGAAGTAGGAATGAGAGAAGGGGGAGATAGATGAGAACTCAAACTGTATGGACCTTCAACCTGAAACAAAAACACCTTCATTCAGCTCCAATGAGAGGTTGGAATGGCCTCTCCATCAACCAACTTGGAAAGGAATCAAATTCCCTTGAAATTGGTTCACAAGCAAGGAGAGTGAACACTCATCATGTAATGGATAAGCAAAATCTCTCCAAAATGCCAAAGGCCAATTAAAAAATGATCAAAATGTGTTCTCCTTCCTCAATACATCCTTTTATTAACTTCATGAGGTCTCCTAAGTTCGAATTTACCTCCATAGGCTTCCTCCAACTCATCTTAGTGGTTTAGTAACTCATACGCCACTTGTCTTCCCCTTCATGCTCCAATTCTTTCCCCAATTCGAATGGATACCTCTAAATCCCAAATGATCCCTCTTGGTGGCTACTTTTATCCATGTCATGTCATATTTTTCATAGGTCTGCAATCAGGTCTGAATTTGTCATTTTTTCATAGAATCTTCCATCATTTGTTGTCATAGATTGCATGGAATCTCCTTCCAAGTGGCACACATTGTCTTTTTAGTCTCTTCCTCTTCCATAGGAGTTACACTCCTCTACTAATTCAAATTCCTTGGCTCGTGATATGCTATGAGACACCACATCACCCTCCAAGAACTTTGCATTCCTATGGATTCAAATTTAAATGAAGGTCATGCCAAGTGTGTGGAGTAATCTAGCCACTCGAGGACTCCTTAAACCTCCAATTTTCTCCATGAACCAATGCCACCTTATTTTCTTAACATTTATTATTTATGTTACCCAATTTAATGTGAATATGGTAAGCAAAGGTCCTTTTGGGTCCCATAGCTCCCTTGTTACAAAATTTATGCCTCCACCTAGGGAGCTAGTAGGTTGGTGAAACATTGTTTGCAAGTAGTCTTATTTGGATGGGGACATGACATTTGGTCATCCTACCCAAGTAGTGAGTGTCACGGTCAAACCACTCATGATCTTCACAAATTATCTCCAAGGGACATAACGATGACAAAATTTTGTATTTATTGTACATCGTGTAGTTATTGGGTGAGTGCTATACACCCCGCTGCAGACTCTTAAATAGTCTGTCGGGTGTATACCAATGCCATGGTGTCCATTGATAGCTATCCATGTCGTCATATCCATTCTGACTCACAGATCGCCATCCTCCATCCGGTAATAACATCATGCACCCAACATCCATTCCATGGATCCATTCATCATTCAACTCGCAAATCAAATCCCATCTAACACATCCCGTCGACATCCATTCCATGGATTCATGCACCATTCAACTCACAAACCAAATCACGTCTAACACACCCCACCGATAGGTCATTTACATGTTTTTAAGAATAGTTGACTAGCTAGATTCGATTGCATCATTCAATTTGATGGGATGGTTATCTACGAGACACCTCCAATGTTGCGTTGCTTACATATTCAAATTCAAAATGGTGGTACACTTCCCTCCTATTTGTCTCGATCCTATTTCAAAATTTGGACACTGTATTTTTGGGCAAGTAAATTGATGGTGTTCGGGGATTCCTGGGCAAGTAGTATATACACTAGTGTACATACCGGTATATACACTAGTGTATATACTGGTATACAATATACATTAGTTTACTAGTGTATATACCAGTATATACACTAGTGTATATACTGATATATATTACTAGCATGTATACGGTATATACACTAGTGTATATTAATAATTATTCTATGTCAGATTAATGAAATCCAAGTAGCTTTGTTTTGTTGCATTTTTACTTTGACTTATAGGGATTTTTTCTCACTAGCCTAGGATGGAGTGGGGCGCATTTGGAATCTAAAATAGTTAGGTCTTGCAAAATGCAAATACATTTCAGTAATAGGATAAGTACATTTTGGGAGAACTATGTCCTTGACTCCGACCAATAAACAAGAGGTGTTTTTGTAAAAAAAACGTGCATTTAGCTTAAATTATTTTCATTAATGTTGCTAGTCATTTGGATAAATTGATTCAAATTTAAGGTGCTATGTTACTCCCAAACCATGATGAGATGTTTTTGTGTTTTTTTAGACGTTCCGACAAAAGACTCATTTTGAGGAATATTTTCAAGTTCCACTTGTTTATTTTCATTCGATAATCCAATACATATAAACATATTTACATTAATAAAATCACCGTTTGAGTTACCATTCATCTTAGTTGGGGTACTCATAAATGATAACATTTTATACACGTGTCTTTTTAGTTTTTGGATCACTCATTTGCTTGATGATAATAACATAGAAACACATTTCAATTATTTTGGGTCCATCTTATTTATTCTATTATTTTATGTGACACACTAGAATATTTTTAAGAGTTCAACATTAAACTTTAACCCAATCTTCATCTGGAACTTTCTTTTCCATTCAGTGCCATAACAACTAATCTATTTTTCAAACTTATTGTTGTTGAATAATTATTCTCAATATTTTCTATCAAGTCCACCTTGGACTAGAATGCATCATATTGTTTTCATTGATGCTCTATTCATCCTCTTAGAAAATACAATTTGTGAAGGGAAATATGGACTTTAGAACTTTTTCAATATATAGGATTATTTAATTCTTTGGGATTATCTAACTTATTGATTTAATGTGCCACCCAAATTATTTTGGACCATCCACATGCATTAGAGAAAAACCTAATAATAATAGCAATAAAATAACTTTAAGGTCACAACCAAGAACAACATAAAATTGGTGTATGATACCCTATTGTTTGTGGAATATGGGACCCATTATGTGCAGGGATTTGAATACTAAATTGAACCTATGACCTCCTTGGAGGAAACATATGTTCTTCACCATTAAGCCCGCTAACAATGCATGCACCAACCTCTCATTCAAGAAGAAATAAAGCTTTATATTAAAATAATCAATGAATGCTTTAAAATATATCATCTAGATTGCAATGTAGAAAATCATTAAATGCACCAAACCTCTCATTCAAAAACTAAATACAGTTGTCTATTGAATTAATAATTCACTCTTATACGATATATCATTTGGGAAATAGATTTTACACATATAGAGTCACAAATATCAATATGCATATATATTCGACACTTATAGAGTCACAAATATAATTATGCATTAAATACATGATAACCACAAATATCTACCTCCTACATGTGAGAAGGGATCCCTATATTTATTGTAGATTGCACAAGTTTCACATGCTCCAAATTCAAAATTATTTTTCATAGTAATGCCATTGAGAACATTTTTATTTCCATTTTTAGCATAGCTTTGGCAATCACATGTATTTTCCACATATGAGAAGGATCCCTATATCATGATTGTAGATTGCACAAGTTTCACATGCTCCAAATTTAAAACCATTTTTCATAGTAATTCCATTGAGAACAATTTGTATTTCCATTTTTAGCATAGTTTTTGCATTCACATGTCTGGACCTATGATGCAACATCCTCACGGTGTATATTTTGATCATTTTTTTCTAACATAGCTTTAGCATTCACATGTTCAAACTTATGATGCCACAACCTCCATTCAATTATTTTCTACAATACACTATACACCTAAGTTTAAGCGCTTGCTTATTCACAATGCAATTTTGTTAAAGACTCATACTTAAGCCCAATTCTATCATTTTTACAATAGATATTAAATATCTTTCCAAGTTAGAATAAATCTTAAGTATGATTTATTTAAAGATATGTCTTGTTCATTTGCATAGGGTGTTTTTTTGTTGTTTTCATGTGTGTTGCTCCAAAGTATATGGTTATATGGTCAAACAAATTTCTTTAGGAACATTGGAGATCTTAATAAATTAACATAAAGAACTTTTCTTGTTTTTTTTTCCAAATATAACAAGAGGAGACTAAGAAAGCATTGATTCCAACAATCCTTTTGAAAGTGTCATACATCATAACAATAATTGCACTATTTATCTTTAAAATATTTATGTAGCTTGTTTTAGCTATGTTATTTCTTTATTTTCTATATTCTATAACATTTTTTTAATTTTGTCTTGCATCTTTGAAATATAAAAAGTAACTTATTGAAATGGATTATGACTAACTTTAATAAAATAAGAATTTATCAAGATTTAATTTTTTATATCAGCCTTCATCAACACATCAATAATTTCAGAAATTAAATATTTAAATTAAAATTTGTCATCACTTATAGTTTTTACTTCCAAAAATTATATATATATATATATATATATNATTATTATATCCTCTCTTATTGTCATTCTTAATCATATATTTTGTTAATAATAAAAAGATAGTTAATAATAAAAAAGATTGACTTCAAATATGATGTCATCAATTACACTCAATAATCCTTCCATTTTTAAAGTCATCTACCCCTATGGATATGATAGTTTTTACCACTTTTGTAAGTGATACCTTTGGAGTATGGATATGATAATTTTTACCACTTTTGTAAGTGAAATGTTTGGAGTAAATCAAGGGAGAAAATAGAAATAAAAATAAAACCCATCAGTGTACATCTATTCAGCCTCAACATGTACAAAATGCCATCCAAGTTGCATTTTACTTTCTTGGAAAGAAAGTGTAAGTGTAAGAAAGGTGCTCATGTACTCTAATAACGTACCTTAAATAGTTTAAAACTATATTATGTAAAAATATTAGATAGATTAACGAAGCGAGAGATGGTCAGAATCCAGGGTTCAAAACACGAAAAGTGATGAGTCCTTAGACTATTGGCAAGCCTTGTGTAAACATCTGATATGTATTTGAATCCAGCAGAGGGAGGGTTAATTGTAGCGTAAAAAAATAAGATATTATATACTATCATGTACTTAAGTACAATCTTAAGAATGAGAGGACAAGGTATTAATTGCAACCAAGCTAGGCTTATTTCAAAATTATATGAGCTTTAGGATGTCTAATTGCTGGTAGACAGAATTGAGAATGCTGGATGGAAGCTAGAGCCAAAGGCATAATAATACATATTTTTTATTCATAAACTATTACAAAAATATATGTTAATTTTTTTCTCAAAGCTAAAAATGTGGAAAGTTTGCCATCTTCTTTATTCCAAAAAAAAGCTACTTCTATTCCAAAAAAGCTACTAATAAGTTATATGTTATAGATATCGGGAATATACAGTGGAACTATATATGATTTTTTATTGTTCACAATATGTAGAGATTTCATTGCTGACGGTGAGATTATATCGGAGATGAAGAAGTTGATGGCTGTTGATGAGCCTCTGGATTCACTACTTCTTATGTGTTATATGGGTAAGTTTACGTTTGCATTCACCCTGCACAAGACTCCACTTTTATTTTTCCTTTTTACATGTGTTAAATTCCAACTTAAAGTCGGAGATACCCGAAAAATCAATAGAAAACAGCATACTAAAAAAAGCTAGTGGGTGAATGGTGATGATAAATATAAATAGGGAGTAATTAAACTACCTGTTCTGGAGCTGCTCCAGAAAACGTTGCAGAGAATGCTTCCTGGCTATTGGAATATCTGACGATCCTGCAATATGCGGTGGACATGATGGGGTTTTTTAATTCACGGAATAATTTCTACCAGCATGAGGAAAAGTGCGGACTCTCTTAGGCTAGCACATGCAGTGGAAAGGGGCGCTGTTGTAGCCCCGCTATGTTGAGGTTATGCAGGCTAAAACCCTTCTTTTGAGCACATGCAAAGAGAGAAGCACTCTGTAGCTGGGTTTGGTTGATACGTTCAATCAAATTTAAAATTTCTATAATGTGGAGCAGTTTTATTGGTTAATCAAACTCTTTTCAGAAACTAACAGTCTTTTTTTGTCTTTTTGTCAGAAAGCTTTACTGAGCTAGTGCTACAATTCACTTTGGAGCCCAGCCCTCATCATGTAGCCTCAAGCACGCTGGGAGCGCGCATTAAACACCCTTTCCACATCATGTGTGGAGGCTATCTGACAGACCCTTTAATTGCAACCGGGTACTTAGCAGTCGCCGAATTATATGGCCTTGCAGGATTATTCGGCGAATCGGCCTAATGAGACGTTTACCAGCTAAAAAAGGAAAGTCATACACTAAAAGAAAATGAGGACAAAAGTGGTTAATGAAACGTGACTGAGCTTATTAGATAAAAAATTCAAAGGTAAAAATGATTCAATGCTATCAACTCTGGTGAGCAATATTCTGCATGTAGCAGAGTATTTAATGCGACGGCCGCACTGTCCGCCGTCGGATCGCTCTTTGGAACGGATCCAACTGCAGACAACTCTGGTAAAGCAAAAGCCATCACTTCAGTAAACCTACCATAAATCAAAATCTATCACTTCAATGCTCTCAATTCTGGGAAAGCAAAAACCATCACTTCAATGCTCTCAATTCTGTGAAAGCAAAAACCATCACTTCAATAAATCTACCATAAAGCAAAATCTATCACTTCATTGCTCTCAATTTTGTGAAAGCAAAAACCATCACTTCAATAAACTTACCATAAAGCAAAATCTATCAATCACTTCAATGCTCTCAATTCTGATAAAAGAGCTCCTAAATGGCGAAAAATAAACTACATGATGCTATAGAGCATTAAATGCGACGGCGGTCGCACTGTCCCCCGTCGGATCCTTTCCAAAGTAAGATCTCCAATCACTTCAATGCTCTCAATTCTGATAAAAGAGCTCCTAAATGGCGAAAAATACACTACATGATGCTATAGAGCATTAAATGCGACGGCGGTCGCACTGTCCCCCGTCGGATCCTTTCCAAAGTAAGATCTAACGGAGGACAGTGCGACCGCGGTCGCATTTAATGCTCTATAGCATGAAATATATTTTTCGCCCTCTTAAACACTTTCAAGAACGGCGAACAATATTTTATAGGATATTTACACTTTCAAGAACGGCGAACAATATTTTAGACGATATTTAATGAGGCCCCGGTCGCAGTGTGGGCAATTGGATCTCCAGCCTACACTGCCGCGCAGGCAGCATTAAATATCGTATAGCCTGTCATAAAGCTTAAGCTTGAATTGAGAGTTTGTAAACTCCTGGGTAAGCGCTCTCAAAGACCTATCGTATAGCCTGTCATAAAGCTTTGAATTGAGAGTTTGTAAACTCCTGGGTAAGCGCTCTCAAAGACCTAATATTCTGTCTTCTGCATTCCATCTGAATAATTCCCTTTCTTCTGTGAAATGGAAAACGTAATCTCGATGGCCACTCCAAACAAAGCTGTTCGACATGCGAGTAAGATCACTACTTCCACAATCTTCCCTGCAAAGCCAACGCAAGAAGCGCAGTGCCCGCTCTCTCCATTTGATCTTTATCTCGCAGACATCCGCTACAATCAGAAGGTACTTTTCTTCCAACGCCAAACTGACATGAGTTTACACCATGAAATAATTAAGCGGTTGAAATGGAGCCTGGCAGAGGTGCTCGTCTACTTCTATCCTTTGGCTGGCAGATTGACTGAATCTCCCGACGGTTTTCTACATGTCAAATGCAATGATGACGGTGCCCAATTTACAGAGGCCGTCGCAGACGCCACCCTTGACGAGCTACTTCTTGACAACAGTGCTCGCGCTATTCAGGAATTGTTGTTTCCACTGAACGACTCTATTTGTGCCGACGGCCGATCTCTTCCCTTGCTTGCAGTCCAGGTAGTCTGTCGTTTAATGTACTCATTTGATTTTTTTAATCTGCCTTTGCATTTTCCGTACCCTCTTCTGATAGAGGCAACCAACCCGGATTGACCCCTCGACCTTTGTCTGAGATTGAATCTACCCAGTAGACTAGCTGTATTGCCCTTGATCTATCTTAATGTTTTATTATAAACATAAAACATTGACATTTGTACTGTGATCCTTCTTTCTAAGCATAATAATTCAAAAGGTTAATCTGTTTTTTGTTTAACTGAAATGCCTGTGTGGGCAGGTGACACAGCTTAAAGACGCAGTGGCTTTGGCATTCACATTGAATCACATGCTCGTGGACGGATACTCAACATGGCATTTCATCAACTCATGGTCTCAGATCTGCAGATCAGGATCTGTCACCATCGCAAATCCTCCGTTCCACAATCGTTTCAGAGCGGATTCAAGAAAGAAGAACGATAAATACATCCAATCCCTCCAGGGCCTGCAAATTAGGCCTCAAGTTTCGCAGCTGTCTCATGATCTGCGGGAGGCTGTATTTCATTTCGATAAAGACACAATGACACGCCTCAAGAATCACGTCAACGCATTAAACAAGAAGACGGGAATAGCTGTCTCGTACTACAAAGCGTTGGCTGCCCATATGTGGGTAGCGATCACGCGGGCGCGAAAGTTAAGAGCAGAAGACGAAACTACCCTCACACTGTCGATAGATTGCCGAAGTAGACTCGTTCCTCCTCTGCCGACATCATATTTTGGCAACGCCATTTATGGCCAGCGTATCACTATTAGGGCCGGAGAACTCCTGAGAAATGCGGGGGGCATTATGTTTGCTGTTAGCCTTCTTCAGGAAACCATAGAGACCGCTCAGAGAGATGAAAGGATTAGACTCGGAATTGAAGAATGGATGGAGAATCCCAATTTAGTTTTCGGCCAAGGCGTTACTAATGCTATTCAAATTGGAAGCTCACCCAGATTTCCAGTCTATGAAAGCGATTTCGGATTCGGGCGACCGGTTTGTGTAAGAAGCGGAGCCGGTAACAAGTGTGACGGTAAAATCACACTGTTTCCGGGAAAAGAAGCGGATGGAATTAGCGTGGATGCGGAGATATGCCTTTCGCCTTCTGCTATGCATATACTCACTTCAGATCCTGAATTTCTCCTGCAACTTCCTCACGTGGAAGTTAACCCAATTTAATTGGGGTCACGGTATTAGAGAAAATGAATTAGCTTTTAGCCTTATCGTGTATTTGTTAGGAACAGAGTAGCCAATGTCTGAATCTCTGTACCACAAATCTGTTAACAGCTTCCTTCAATCCCCTGTTTCAGCCACAACCAATTCTCACCTATAGATTTTTGAAACATGGACAACAGATCTGGAATAATAAAATTACTTCTTTTTTCAAAAACAAATACACGGCGTTTAGATGGAAGAATAGAACAATAATATGAGCAGACAGGGAAATCTACAGAGCATTCATAAAATCTACAGAACATTCATAAAATAAGCATACAAAAATACAGTTGTGTATATTTAGGCAAAAACTCTAGATATGAATACTTCCAAATTTATTTACATCTGCACATTGTGCAAATGTGCAAAAGATACAAGCCGCTGTTATTCTACAACGTTAACATACATGGTCACTATCCCTTTTTCAAACAGTGTCAAGAGATTTTTTTAAAATACCAATAAAACATACACCAAGTACAAGTTCGTTTGCTGTCGGTGGAGAGAACGACTTCATCGAGAAGCCTCTGCTTAGTTATCTTTTCAACTACCAGCTGCAAAGGTAAGAGCAGCTGGCAACGGTGGATGACTTGGCTTAACGGCTAATTTTGTTGGAATTTGTTTTTACCTACGAACAATTTTGTCGGAATTTGTTTTCACTTGAAATCAAATGGAGGCAAATCTTTGGTTATTCATCCAAAACTATGGATCATCTTACTCTCAAGCCAACGAAGTTTCTACAAAGCTGTTGTGTCTTGGCAAAACTTTAGTGAGCATATCAACAAGGTTCTATGAATTTTTTCCAGATATAAATGCCCTTTTTCTAACACTTTGGTGAATCCAGTGGTACCTTGGATAAATGTGCTTGGTCCCTGAATGAATACTGGATTTTTTTGCCAAGTGAATGGCGCTCTGACTATTACAATGCATCACATACTTGTCTTGTTTTATTCCCAGCTCTCCTAGGAATCGTTGCATCCACAACATCTCTTTGCAAGCCTCTGTTGCAGCCATGTATTCTGCCTCGGTTGTGGAGAGAGCTACATTTTTTTGTAGCCTAGATACCCAAGACACCGGTGCACTTGCAAATGTATAAAAGTAACCAGTGGTGGAATTTCTAGTGTCCACATCTCCAGCCATAGTGCATCAATAAAACCTTCAAGCACAATATTAGGATTTCCAAAGCATAAACAAAAATGACTAGTACCTTTGAGGTACCTTAAAATCCACTTTACTGCTTGCCAATGTTGTTTGCCTGGATTGGTAAGAAATCTACTCACCACTCCCACTGAGTGTGCAATGTCCGGGTCTGTACATACCATGGCATACATCAAGCTGCCAATTGTTGAAGCATAAGGAATTTTGCTCATTTCCTCCTCCTTTTTGTCATTACAAGGGCATAAATCAACACTCAATTTGAAGTGGGTTGCAAGAGGTGTTCCCACTGGTTTGGCATCCTTCATGTTGAACCTGTTAAGCACCTTCTCAATATACCTTCCTTCTGACAGCCACAACCTTTTGTTCTTTCTGTCACGTATGATCCTCATGCCCAATATTTGTTGTGCTTAACCCAAATCCTTCATTGCAAATTGACTTCCCAAGTCTTTCAACCTGTTAATCACACTCTTATCATGCCCAACAACTAGCATGCCATCCACATATAGCAGCAAAATGATAAACCTTTCTTGGTCATACTTTTTAATGTAAACACAATGGTCAGCCTCTAATCTCTTAAAACCATGTTCCAACATGAATGTATCAAACCTCTTATACCATTGGTGAGGTGCTTGTTTCAGCCCATACAGACTCTTCTTCAATTTACAATCCAAGTTTTCTTTGCCTTTTGTTTTGAATCCCTCCATATAAATCTCCTCCTCCAATTCTCCATGAAGGAAGGCAGTCTTCACATCTAGTTGTCCACACTCTAAATCTAAAATAGCAACAAGACCAAGAATAATTCTGATGGATGCCATTTTAACAACAGGTGAATTTTTTTCTTAAAATCAGTACCTTCTCTTTGAGCAAATCCCTTCACCACAAACCTTGCCTTGTACTTCTTCTTCTTTCCTTCACCCTCATGCTTGATCTTGTACACCCACTTGTTTTGAAGAGTTTTTCTTCGTTTTGGTAGCTTTATTAGCTCCCATGTTTTGTTCTCCAACAAAGAATCAATTTCTTCCTGCATGGCTTTCTTCCAATCTTTGCTATGCTCATTATCACAAGCCTCCTAAAAACAATGAGGTTCACCTTCATCAGTTAACGAAATATAATTTGAGGATGTAATGTTAAGGCACTCCTTGTGTAAGGTCATCGGTTTGAAACTCTGTGGGTGCTTGCTTAACAAAAAAAAACGATGGAGTATACCTTTGTGATTGTTTATGAGGCCTAGTGGACCTGCGAACCAGTCGTGGTGGTATATTTTCTGATTGGATCTCTTGCAATGGTTGCGACAAGGTTTCTTCTTCTCGTTGCCCATAATTTTCAGCAAGCTTTCCATCATCTTCAACTGGTTGTCCACCATTTTCTGCCTGCTGTCCATTATTTTCTTTCAATGGTGGGGTGTTTTCTTGTCGCTCAACAAACCTATGATTTATTTCTCGACCTCCATATCACATGTAGGCTTCTTGAGCATTTTTAACTCATTGAATATGACATCCCTGCTTCTTATAACTTTGCATTTACCCGGATCCCACAATCGATAACCAAATTCATGAAAAATACATTTCATGGATTTTTTTTTATCTAATGTGGTTCTTTGCTCTTTGGGAGTGTGTACAAATGCTTCACATCCAAAAATTTTCAAGTGAGAGTAGTTCACCTTCTTACCGATCCAAACTTCTTCAGGAATGCCACCGTCCAAGGCTGTTGTAGGCGATCGGTTGATAAGGTAACAAGCTATCCTCACTGCTTCTTCCCAAAAATGCTTCTCCAACCTGGAATAATTTGACAAATGATGCTTCTCACCTCCTCCATGATGGTGCGATTCATCCTTTCTGCAATAACATTTTGTTGAGGAGTACAAGGGACAATCTTCTCATGCTTTATACGAAATTTGTTGCAATAGTCCTTGAAGGAATTGGAGCAATATTCCCCACCGTTATTTATTCGTAAGCACCTGAGCAATTTGGTAGTCTCTCTTTCAACACCGACATGAAAATTTTGAAATATCTCAAATACCTCATCTTTGCCCTTCATAGGATAGGCCCAAACTTTTCTAGATGCATCATCTATGAAAGTAACAAAATACGATGCTCCTCCTAGAGACTTAACATTAACCGACCCAAATACATTAGAGTGTACCAATTCCAATAGATTCTTTTTTCTTTCATGGCCTCCTCTCATAAATGAGACTACCCTACCTACGATATATACAATGCTCACGAAAATTAAGTTCATTAGATTTCAAACCTGGAAGAATATTTTTTCCAATAAGAATTTTTAGGCCCTTTTCACTCATGTGGCCCAAACGCTTATGCCAAAAATCTGGTGAGGTTTCTTATTTTGCAACAGCTGCCCACATTTGATTTTCTTGTTGTTGCTCTCAATGTATACTGTGTCCTTGTTTTGAATCCTCTAGCCATGACCAATGCTCCTTTGCTAATTCTAGGCACTCTTTCCAAAGCCAGTGGAGCAACCTTCATCATCCAATTGTTCAACTGAGATTAGGCTCATGCGCATCTCTGGAACATTCCTAACTTGTTTTAACAGTATATCATGCCCATCCTTTGTTTGGATTCGGACATCTCCCACTCCAACAATGTCACAAAAGTGATTGTTTCCTAGATGTACTCGACCATAGTCTCCAACTTTATATGAGACAAAATTGGTTTTGGATGGGGTTACCTGGTGAGATGCCCCAAATTCAGAATCCAATCGACGCTACTGCTAGAGGTGTATAGGCATGCATCTTCCATTGAAATAGTAAATAAAACATCACTATCTGAAACTACAATAGTGGTCTCACCTTCATTTGTGTTGGCGGATTTATTATTTGAGCTAGCTGATTTTTGCTCCTTTTGTTCTTTCTTCCATATCCGGAATTCTCTTTTCATGTGTCACGGTTTTCCACAATGATAGCAAGTGATTCTGCCTCTTCTTGATTTTGATCTACCCCTTGACTTGGAATTCCCTTGCCTAGTTCGGTCAATTTTCTTCCACGATCAGTTATGGTGAGACCTTCTCCTCCCTGGTTTTTTGTCATTGATTTTCGTCATAGCTCCTCATTCATTAAGCTGTTGCTAACATCATCAAACTTCAGGGTCCCTGCGGGAGCTGAAGTGCTTATGGAAACTATCAAATTCTCCTAGCTCTCTGGCATGGAGCACATGAGTAGGATGGCTCTGATTTCATCATCCAACACAATTTTAATAGAGGCAAGTTGACTCGTAATGATGTTGAATTCATTTAGGAGCTCTACAACTGAAGCACCCTCCTTCATCGTCAAATTGTACAGCTTCTTCATAAAAAATACCTGGTTTGATGTTGTGTTTTTCTCATACAAATCATGCAGTTACTTTCATAGATCTACTGTTGTCTTGTCTCCAACCACATTGTAGTAGACATTCGTTGCTAAGTATTGTCTGATTGTAGCAATGACCTTCCTGTCAAGCTTGTCTAGTCTTCATCTTTCATTGATGAAGGTTTACTTATTGCTCCTTCAATGGGAAAATGTTGATCTTTTAAGATTAGTATGTCCTCCATCTATGCTTTCCATAGAGAAAAATTAGTTCCATTTAGCTTCTCCATGTCACTCACAGTTGTAGTTTCCATGCTGCTTCGAATAACACTACTGAAAACTCCCACTCTCCAATTCTGGCCTCCACAGAATCTCACAAGCTTACAGGCAGATAAAATGCACACTAGACAACCTCTAATGGCCAACTTCTTCTGCAACAGGGGTTGGCTCTAATACCAGTTGTTAGAAACAGAGCAACCAATGCTTGAATATGTAACAAACTTAAATAATAACAACAAACAATAATAATAAACATCAACATATATATAAAATAAATAATAATAATTAATAATGTCTTTATGAGAAGACATGACTCTTAATGAAAGGGTATTCTGCCAAAATATAAATAACAGGCCCTCAATTGTAATTTGGACTTATCTATCAATTTATTCATTTTTATTATCTACGGATATGTGGGTTATTTCATAAATTACTTAATTGAGAATATCCAACTATGGATGTTACAGTGGTATCACAGCTATACAAACTTTGGACAACATTATTTACACCTTATGTAGATTTGGGTTTCCCAAAAAAATAGGACTTTGTCCTTAAAAAATTAAAAAAATTAAAAAAATAAAATAAAAAAGGGTAAAAGTAACCCCCCCCAAAAAAGAGGTAAAAGAAAAGAAAAGAAAAGAAAAGTTAAAAAAGAAAAGATAAAAGTTAAAAAAAGAAGAAGGTAAGAGTGAAACCACACGTGGTTTCTTAAAGTGGGTTTGGGTTTGAATATAAAAAGTGCATAATAATAACTACAAAGAAGCAAGTGAGATTTGAACCTAGGTGGAGAAAGTAACACTTCTTCCTACCAACCATCCAATCTACTCGCATTTTACAAACTATTGGAAAAAAAAAGAGAAAAAGAAGGAAGATTACCATAAAAAAGGAAAGTAAAAAAAAAGAAAAAAAGAAAAGAAGACAAAAGTGAAGTAATAACACAGTCATAAACAATGGCACCTACATAATCGGAAATGAAGTCACAGCTACAAACAACAATGGACGAGTTAGAGAAATATAAGGCGACCGTTAAAAGTATACAAGCTGACGTTGAGACGCAGAAGTGGTTGAAAGAGTGGAGAGACAATGAGAATCGTCGCTTATGGAATCAAAATCAACAGCTAGAACGAACCATAAGTGATAACAAGAAAATGTTATCTGATAAGGATAAATAAATATTATGTTTAAAAATTCATAATCAAAACTTAGAAGACGAGATCAGAAAGTAAAAAAATGACAACAAATCACTATATGGATGTGATAATGAATTAGAAGAATAAATAAAGCATCTAAACAAACTCATCATGGAAAAAGATGTTGAATTGGCGCAAGTCTGGATGAATTTAGAAAATCAAGAAACAAAGTTACGTCATCATAAACAACAAAAAGAAAAACTTCAGCAGCAGTATGACGACAATAAGAAGACACATAAGTTAGAACTGACAAAAGTCAACAAGGTGTTATCAAGCAATTCCGAAGAAATTTTCAAATTAAGAAATCATAACAAGACACTATTCACAAAAATTAAGAAGTTGAAAAGTAGTCGGAAGACAAAACAATCTACGAAATACATTGAAGGAAAACTTCTAGACAAACAGGAAGAAAATTGTTGTATCAGAAGGCATAACGAAGATCTTAAGGAACAACTTAAGAAGTCTGAAGATGACAGAAAATCACATGTAGAAGTGATTAAGAAGTTTCAAAATGATAACATGCAGTTAGAAAACACGTTGGAAAAGATACAGAACGAAACCTTAAAACCTCAAGAGACGAAAATACAACTTTATGCTTAGATCAATGCTAAAAAAATGACACTCGTAAAACAAAATGACATTTTGAAAATTCCATATCGACACCCCAACCATAAAAACATATATTCTAAAAAGTGGGAAATGTCGAAAGATTGCGGTACCAATGTGATCAAATCTCTTAACGATAGATCAGTATGGAATGCCAACAATCCACAACAAATCAATTTGGGATGGATTGATTTGTCCACATATCGAAAGTTGTGCTCAACTCTTAGTAGTTCGTATCGACATGTTTCGTCAGCTGCGACACCACAAAATATGATGCAGAAACATTATAAGGCTTTGAGGACAAAGCCTTTCTAAGGGAGTGGCGATGTAACAAACTTAAATAATAACAACAAACAATAATAATAAACATCAACATATATATAAAATAAATAATAATAATTAATAATGTCTTTATGAAAAGACATGACTCTTAATGAAAGGGTATTCTGCCAAAATATAAATAACAGGACCTCAATTGTAATTTGGACTTATCTATCAATTTATTCATATTTTATTATCTACGGATATGTGGGTTATTTCATAAATTACTTAATTGAAAATATCCAACTATGGATGTTACAGTAATTACTTTCAATATCCAAATCATGTAGTTACTTTCATAGATCTATTGTTGTCTTGTCTCCAACCACATTGAAGTAGACATTCGTTGCTAAGTATTGCCTGATTGTAGCAATGGCCTTCCTGTCAAGCTTGTCTAGTCTTTATCTATCATTGATGAAGGTTTACTTGTTGTTCCTTCAATGGGAAAATATTGATCTTTTAAAATCAATATGTCCTCCATCTATGCTTTCCATAGAGAAAAATTAGTCCCATTTAGCTTCTCCATGTGACTCACAGTTGTAGTTTCCATGCTGCTTCGAATAACACTACTAAAAACTCCCACTCTCCAATTCTGGTCTCCATAGAATCTCACAAGCTTACAGGCAGAGAAAATGCACACTAGACAACCTCTAATGGCCAACTTCTTCTGCAACAGGGGTTGTCTCTAATACCAGTTGTTAGAAACAGAGCAACCAATGCTTGAATCTTTGTATCACAAATATGTTAACAACTTTCTTCAATCCCCTGTTTTAGCCACAACCAATACTCACCTATAGATTTTTGGAATATGGACAATAGATCTAGAATAATGAAATTACTTCTTTCTTAAAAAACAAATACACAACGCTTAAATGGAACAAGAATATGGGCACACAGGGAAATCTATAGAGCATTCATAAAATACACACATGCAGAAATACAGTTGCATATTTAGGAAAAAACTCTAGATTTGGGCATGAATACTTCCAAATTTATTTACATATGCACTATGTGCAAAAGATACAACCTGTTGTTACACTACTGTCATATTCTATAGGCGTATTCTACAACGTTAACATACAATCTCACCAACCCTTTTTCAAACTAGTTTCAAGAAGACTTTTTTTAATACCAATATAACATACACCAAGTACAAGGAGTCTCGATCCTTCGTTTGCAGTCGGTGGAGAGAATGAATTCATCGAGAAGCCTCTGCTCATTTAATTCGGTAGTTATCTTCTCAACTACCAAATGCAAAGGTAAGAGGAGATGACAACATTGGATGAGCTGGCTTAATCACCAATTTTGTCAAAGTTTGTTTTCACCTACCAACAATATTTCAAATACTTCTTCTCCTGCCTTATCTTGTATTTCAAGTAATTTTTCTCTTTTTTGTTCACTACGTGTGGACAACTTTTATCTGGTTTTTTTCTTTGCGCCTACTCGTAAAAGGGTCAGAAATGTTGGTTGTATCACAGTTCATCACTCAGTCTATGGATTTTTTTGATGTTGTGGCTTGGGCAGTGTTGGGGCTATACTTTTTCTCAGTCAAACACACGTCTTTCACCTCAAGTTAGGTTGTGGACTAAGTTCAAATACTTTGGCTGAGTTATTAGTTTGTTGGTCTTTAATTTTCTTTGCAACGCTTTATGGTTTTTCCAGTCTAGCTGTCTATGGTGACTCTCAAGTCATTGTTAGGTGGGAAAATTCTTTATCAAGGTTGGAAGTCCTAGAACTAGATCACTGGTGTTACCTGATTTTGGCATTAAAAAAAGCTTTTATCAATCTTAGTTTTGAACATATTTACAGGGAACACAATATGTTGGTCGACGGTCTCTCTAAGGAAGCAACCATGGGATGGGCTCATTTACTTGTGCGAAATATATTGAAGGAGAGAAGACCTTAGAAGTATTTTTTTAATCCTTTAACTGAGGAGGGCTTTCAACCTCCTGAAATGTTTATATGTTTTTGTCGTTTTCATAAGTGGGCCTGGTTCCCTTTTTGAGCAATGAACAGAATGTTGCCTATATCTTAGACATATCTCCTCCCGATAGGTTTTGAATGATGGTGAAATTGATGCAGATGTTTTTAGTCCTTGTATCTCAAAACTGATTATAGTGATTAACATGTTTTTGTAGTAGAGATACTCAGTATCATAGCATGTAATTACCATCGGCCCTTTTTTGAACAGGAGGTGTCTCGCTGATTTTACTGTGTTCTTCTTGAGGGATTTTGGATCTTATGACATTATATTTGACTATATATATTTTTCACTAAGTAGTTGGGACTATTAGTCTTTCTGTATTCAGTTTTCTTGGGACTGGATTGCCATGACTAGATTTTATGACTGGGCAGGGCCTACATATATGATATTATGTGCATATCATTCTGAAAACTGATGTTTGAGACAGTTTGGGAACCATGGAAAAGAATAGTCTCGGTGGGTATTTTTGAATATGCTATGCATATATGCAAAATGTAATTTTGTCTCTCCTCGGATGATATAAAATTATGCTTTTTTTTCTTGGAAAAAAAATCATAGCATGTAATTATATTACTTTTGATTCTCTAAATAACAAGGAACAATCTTTTTCTTCTTGATTTTATTTTTGTTTAGTATGTGTGACCAACTTTTTTTCATTTTTTTTGTTATAAGGCCAAGGCCAACATGGATGAGCCTTTAGCCTTATCTTGTATTTCAAGTATGTTTTTCTCTCTTTTGCCTAATAAATCCTTTTTGGCTTCATAAATGTTTTTTTAATCGTATTAGGAACAATGATCAAATTTGAAGGGTAGGTCTTAATATCAATTGGGACGACATTTATTTTTGGATCCCTTCAAAGATGAAGGGTAATATCAATAATTGTCTTTCAGTTGACAAGCATAAATTAACTAGACCGTTTTACCAAAAAAAATGCAAAAAATAAATATTGTTCTTTCAAATTTGTACAATTTTTAACAATAAGCACCCCTTAATATTTATATGAAAAAATGATACATTTTCAATAAAAACTTATTTTGAACACATTAAGTTGTCATATGTGTATCATTAATTAACATAACAACTATTGTATTGTATTTTTTTCTTGTTGGAGCACACTGCATTATACAAAAAAAACTACTTAGACTATGTCATAACCATATTGGGGCATCCATGTGCAATCCAAGCTTGAGAGATGTAAGAATGATAAGGATTGGGCACCTAAGAAAAAATAATACACAACTCAGAAAACATTAATTTTTTTTTATCTACATACCAAGCAAGTTAGAAAAACTAGCATAACCAGGGTTGGGGCATCAATTTGTTTTTGTTCAACACTTGTTGTGAAAGAATACATGTATGGGATGGAGGGGAAATGTAATCAAGCCTATGTCAATTGAATCCTTGCAACTCGGTGCATGTCTGAGTCTCAACAATGTGCCTTTTAAATTGAACCAAAATACCAAAAGAAGTTTATTAATGGCTAGATTTGAGAAAGTTCTAGGTGTGAGTAATTAAGGGCTTGGGGCTCTAAAATTTGTTATGTTTTGTATGAGTCCACAATTCATTGAATCCACAGTCACGAGTAGGAATTTAAGTTATTTAATGAAAACAATTAATGTGTATACCTCTATGTCGAAATTGTTTTTCATGCTGATGCAGGGCATTATGTCCCTCTTTATTGTCTTACCAAAAGGCATGATAATGAGGAAGAAAACCTAAAATTATGGGCTTCACCTTCAAAGAATGCATTGCAATCACATTGGTAAGGAGTGATAAGAAGATCACAACAATCCAACGTGTCAAATCTCAGTTGATAGTGTTAATTAAAGACTTATATGGTAAATTTAATATAAGACTTACTTATAGTTGTCTCTTACTCTTTGCGTCTTGACACATTTAATATTTTATGGTTGTCTCTACGCCTTGACACAATTCGTATTATAAGGTGAGGAGGTGCATGCATAATAATCCTTAGTTATGACTATGAGATGAGGATTTAAAGGGAAGAGGATGTAAAGACAAGTAATTTTTATATGTATTTTGGTGGCGTCGAGGACAAATGTTGTGAGAAACCACAAATGTTTGGAAGGATGGAGGGAGATTACATCACGATCATGCCACCCATCAAATTGAAGACTATTATTGAGCCAACAATTGTTTTTTTAATTTTATTAATAACCAAATTGTTTCTCCATATCGTGTGCCCAATGACACCTCTCTATAGCAATGCATAAATCGACCTATGCACAGTTTGTGATCAGAGCCACATGCCATTATCATTGTATTTGCATGACATCGGGTGTTGTTTATAGTTGTCGTGAGTCCATGATATTCATGCAAGAAATGAAGTTTTGTAGAGGACTCATCAAACCGGCCTTTTGGATTTCATTTTGACGAAAAAAGAGTGAATATTGGTAGCGAGGTTCACATAGGTAGTAGGCACAAATTTTTGAGCTTGTTTCGGGCCTAGTAGTAGACTAGTAGTTATTCTTTTTTGTTATAGTCGTAGTTGTTGACACATTGTCACACTTTAGATCACATCCCCAAGTGACTCGGGAGTCCGAGTCACATCTCGATCATCAATGATTACATGTCATCTTGCATAGCTAAGCACTGAGCGCATCACATGAGTAAGTGAGTGATTATAAATTATCATATTTCCAATATTTTGAATGATGAGTTGAACTTTATAGCATAGGAATTTCAACATCTTGATAAATTTATATGGATGGATAATTTCAAATGTTTCCCTTATTTTGAAAAGTTGATATAAATTATGCCTTTCTTAATTGGAAGGGTAAAATTCAGATTTAAAAAAAAAAAGGCAATTTTAACTTTACACTTCTGGGAAGGGCTAGAACGCTTTGCAAGGGTTGGGAAGGGTTCAATTTTGAATGCTGATTAGGAGATGCATTTTACGATTCGGTTTGACTGTTCTTCCTTAAGGGAGGAATATGAGAAGATAAGAAAACTATGAAGATAATTAAGATATATAATTTTATGTTTAAAATAAAGTTTGATAAATGTTATTAACAAAATATTTAATATAAATAATAAATAAGATATTTTAATATCAATTTTAAAAATAAATTATTGTTTATAAAAATTAATTTTTTTTTTCATAGGAAAATAATAACATCCTCTCATTCTTATATATATGTATGTAGAATTTTATAAATTCATAGGACCTACCTATTATTATTTTGATGTAATATTATTGTATATAAAGTTTTTATAAAATTAAATTTTGTATGGAAGAAAATTGTGGTAAGTTTTTTTTCAGTTACAAATGTAATATGTCATATAATATTATTGTATATAAAGTTTTTATAAAATTAAATTTTGTATGGAAGAAAATTGTGGTAAGTTTTTTTTTTCATTTACAAATGTAATATGTTATTTATATGATTTAAGAATATACCTTTGATTAATGAAGTGAGAAAATCCAAATTATATGTTTAATTTACTTGTTGAATACATTAAGTTTGTTGAATCATGAAGCCTACATTATTATAGAGTTTCCAATACAAGATATGTTATTTATATGATTTAAGAATATACCTTCGATTAATGAAGTGAGAAAATCCAAATTATACGTTTAATTTACTTGTTGAATACATTAAGTTTGTTGAATCATGAAGCCTACATTATTATAGAGTTTCCAATATAAGATGTGTCATATTAACAATATATGTTTAAAAAAATTATAAAACAAAAATAAATATAATATAGATTCATAATTAAAAAATAGATATTAAATTCTATAGATATAAATATAATTACGATCTTTATTTAAGAAGTTGTAATATTGTCAACTTAGGTTGATCCAATATAATATTTTATTAAATTTAAAAAAAAATATTAATAAATTAATTAAAAAGGAAGACTTTCTTAAAAATGAAAATTTTAAAAATAACTTATCATAATTATAGAAAAAACAAATAAATATCATTATTCTTAATTCTCTATCTATAAGTGGTAGAGGAATAAACGGGGAGGCAGGTGCGGGGAACCCTTGACCCTAGAGGACAAACGGTAAAAACCTTCGCTTGGGGGTTGGGACACAAGACAAACAACGAGGCTGAGTGGCTGGCTCTTCTTCAGGGATTAGAAATTCTAGACAATAGAACCATCTCAAGATTGCTAGTCTTTGAGGACTCGCGACATGTTATCCTCAAAATGCCAACTAGCTACTCAGCGAACTCCATCAAATGCAGAAGGTTGTATAACATGATCACTCAAATACCACTCCCAACTAGCATCGACTATTTCCACATCTTAAGAGCGAATAATGCCTAGGAAGATGCTCTGGAAAATACAAGTGTCTCTCTCCATCAAGGTTTCATTTCACTAAACAATGAAGAAGTTAGTCCTAAACCCATTCCCTAATACAACCCAAGGGTCTAAATCCTCATTGCAAAGTCTCGGGAAAAATATTGAGCAAAGGTTTGTTTTGGTTATGGCCTTGTTAATAGTTGCCAGCCCATGCACTATGCAAAGGGACACGTGGCCTCCACCATCCCCCATCCATTATTCGCCTCCCTCTCCATTTAAGGCAGTCCCTTCTAGACTTAATGGTGTGCTCAGTCCTCACGCTTATGCCCACACCCCCACTCATACGATGGCTCTTCCTCAAGGATAAAACCACCTTTCTCCTTCCTAGAGTTGGTCATTCTTCCTTTTTCCTGTTAGTGGTTCCTCTGTCGACGAGGTGCAACTCTCCTTGCCTCTCGAGCTCTATGAAGGGTGGCTCATACCCATCGATCTCTCGTGCATGTCTACTTGCTCCCCCAGTCTCTGGATTTGGTAAGCAACCAGACCCTGGTTCCTTACTCCCCTCAGTCCTCTGCTTTTTTTGTATTTGGTGAGGTCGGGTGCAACATGTCGTTTGTGCGTCCAGTTTATGTCTTTCCTTCTCAGGTATCATAAGAAGTCAGTTTTTGTTCTTTAACGAACTAAGGAGTCACTTCTCGCTATTGCATCTGGGAGATGATGTGGGTAGGATCTCTGTTGTAATTGCCAGTTCCTTGCAGAGTTCAAGGGATTCTCTTAAACAAGCTCTATCCTTTCTTGGTAACGCTTGGAGCAACATTTGTAGTTTCAATTCCAGACAGAGCTATTGCAGTAAGAATCTGCCACCCGTGTTGAGAATGGAACGTAGAAGAATGGACCCTATTTAGAGAAGTGTAAAAGAAGGGTTCGATGAACTGAAGGTAAACATCCAACGCCTGTCAGAATTTGTGGCCATCGAAATTATCGACAATAGGGAGACTGCAAAGGAGGTCAAGCAGTTAGTGGGGGATGTTCGTTATGTTTCTTACCAGACTAGTTGTCATGATTCAAGAATTGATGATCATGAGATGAATTTGAAAGAGATGATGGGAAAAAATGACCACATTCAGGAGGACCTTCGGAATCTGGTGTAGCTGAACCAAGGAAGCCATGCTTAAGAAAATCCAGGAGCAATCATTCAGAGAATGGAAGAAGACTCCGCCACCCAGCTTGTGGGGTATCCATGAAAACCAAAATGATCTTCCCTTAGCTTATGTTTTTTTGCATACTACTAAATCATCAGTTTATCTGTATTTATACTACGACTGTAAACACTCAGAGCAACAACTCTTTTAGTAGCTTTAGAAGGCTCTCTTTATGGTCTTTTTTTGTTTTTGTATCTATCTTACTTCTAGAATCTTATATTTGCTGTGATTTTGTATTGAATGGCTGTGCACAACCTCTTTAATATACTCATTTTTAAGTTTCTGTTAAAAAAAAGTGGTAGAGGGATGAATTTTTTTGAGGTACAATTATTGCAAAACTTAGGAAAGGCTTGCACATCATTGAATTTATCCCTTTCTCATATATCGATTAATTTTTTGAGGTACAATTAGTGCAAAACTTAGGAAAGGTTTGCATATCATTGAATTTATCCCTTTCTCATCTATCAATTAACATTTAAAATGGATCTTTGCTTGTTATATATGTAACATAAATACATTACAACTCACGTGATTTGCCGCGGAATATGAAATTATCTTAGTGAAAGACTATATTCTAAGATGGGTATCAACCACTTAAACACATGTCAACTTCATCCACAATAATTCCGATTGGCTTCACACCATATTCACTCATAGATCATACCTATCACACACCATTTTGAATACAAACTAAATCACATTTACACCACCTTCACACATAAATCATACTTATTAAAAAACTAATATACCTTTAAATAGAGTTTTTTAACACCAAGTTCAATATAGAGTACTTATTCAACCCCTAGTACCCTCTTTAATCACCTAGATGCATAATTATAAATCTCCCTAATATCTATATGCTTTTAATATATTAAAATTACCAATTGACTCCAATATACTAGGCAATATGCTCTAAGGGTGTAGACCAAGTGGCTTTTGAGTGTATTGTTAAGGAACTCCTTGTGACATCATGGGTTCAAACCTCGGTTGGCCCATTCTCCATATTGGGGGGTAGTGTGGGTGCACCTATGGGTATAATAGTAGTAGACGAGAACCGACCCCGTGCCACGCGAGTATGAGCCCCGACTTAATTGTCTATATATATATATATATCACATGAGTTCATATTGGAGGATTTAATAATATGAACATATTACTTCTATTTTTAGAGTATTAAATCTCTCAATATGAGTTCATGTGGTCTAATATTTCTTACTAGGTGAACCCCTTTTGACCAATGATAACCACTTAAGTTAACCTTATAGGTTCATGATTATATTGTCTTAGATACCAAATTACGTTATTGATAAGGTGGCACATAATATTTATGAAAATAATTTTTTTATATGTTTTGATGTCAATATACATTAAGAACCATGTTGTTTTGCTCATTTTCAGTATCTAATATATGAAATTTCAAAGCACAACCGTTAGATATATGTAGCAAAAAAATATTTTAAAATTCTTACAAAGTTAAAAAAATATTTTAGTAAGAAATTTTAAGGCAAAGGCAACTAGCATAATAAATTTCAAAATTATTATAAGTAGGAGAAGTAATTTTAATAAGAGACTTTAAAACAAGGACAACTTATATGAAATAGGAGAAGTAATTTTAACAAGAGCCACGAGGTGGCAATGTCCCCGACATTGCATTCGTGATAGCTAGTGGTTTGCAATTGCCTATGCAAAAAACTAAAACTCAATAAAAATAGATTAAATTTTGTTATAGCCTACTTAAAACTCAATAAAAATAGAATAACTGTTGTTATCGCCTAGGTAGGCATCCTTTTGATGATTGTAGAGATTTGACTACTTAGAAGACTCTAGACTCAAGTTCTATTTCAATGGATCCAAAGTGAGGATGAGCTTTACCAGCTTTGCCAGAACGAGTACTACATCTCAAATAGGCCATGAAGGGCATAAAGATAAGCCTAAATACAGAGTGGGGATGCACCATTTTTTATTGGCTAGATGATAAATTGTTGATGCTTGTTGGGTGGTTAAGTTAATTCCTTCAGTATCAGAGTAGGAAACCAACTTCTCCTTCTAAAAGTGTACCCACCTCTCTCTCGGAGTTGCACATTTGGGCTTGAAAAGTAACTTATCCTCTAAAGGAAGGGTAGAAAGGAAAAAGAAATGCAATGCGTGAGGACACCACTCCATATAGGATCTTTCTAGGTAAAATTTGTGTTCATTATAGGAAGCGTCATATTCAAAATATGACATTTTCCATTCCATAAGTCCATTAAGAATTTTGGATCACCTATAAATTATAAATAAAATATATAAAATATTAAGTTGTCCCAAATATAAAAAATAAAATAAACACACTTAATGTACATAAAAATTTAAATAATTTAAATAATATATTAAGTTTAACATCAAAATAAATCTACATTTTCTTTTATATTTCGCATAAAATCAAGACAATAAATATATTTAAAAAAATCAATAATAAATCTTAATAACTCTAGTTATTGCATTTATTTAATGGCAATACCTATAAATATAACCACTTCCCAATAATTTTCCAACTGCATAATCTATCCATAAAGATATAATGGTTTTCCTGTATGAGATTTGAGTTTATCTTCGCTCAGTAAAATTGTGGTCTTGTTGTAAGTGGTATTTAAGAACATTGAAGTAGAAGTCAATATCAAAACAAATGATCCAGATTCTTGATTGGAAATTTCACAAAAGCAAAGAAGTGGATTGTTTTGTAATATCTACGGAAATTTTATCAGTCACGTCTGCTCTGCTTATTTTGTGTCATCAAATCAATTCAATTCATTGCATTAAATACCAAATAACTTTATGAAATTTATGCCATGGTCTCAGAATTGTCCTATTCAATGTAAACATGTAGGTAGTACTATTAGAAGTTTTTTTTTATAAAACTGAACTGACAATCACCTAGTTCGTTTTCATGTTCAAATTTGATAACCACGCAATTTGGAAAAAATTCAACTTATAAAAACCTTCATACAACACGGTTGCGCAAAAAATATCGTTCTATCCGGTAAGAATAATGTCATATTCAAGATTATAAGAATACTATCATATTTAAAGATTACAAAAAGGTATTGCAAACATTTGAGATATGCAAATATAAATAGTTTATCAAAGAACCTTTAATAAAGTTAGTTTCCACTACATCTACCACATACTGGTGAAACCCTCATGGGCATGAATTGTCTTAAAAGATCAGACTAAGACTGGTACAAGTCCTGAGATATTAAAATCTCCTCTGTAATTGGCAGAAGCTATATAGCCCACTTTCTTAACTAATCAAAATATCAACATTTATATGAATTTTTAAAAAATAAAAAAAAACAAACAAAAAGAAATTGATTCATCGAAAATTTCAATAGATTCTTCACGATGTTAACATTCATTTCATATTACAATATATTTCTCTACTATTCATGAAACAATAAAGAAGGGTGAAGGGTGGGCACTTATAATATTAGAGAAATGCTAAAGTCAGAGCTAAATTATTCATCATGATATTGTATTTTATTATTTCGGAAGCGAGTTCACCTTATTGGGATTGGGGAGAAATGAAGATAAACGAACGATCTGGCCTTTTATGTTGCCTTGATAGCTTCTTTTATTGCTCCCGCTGAAAAAATAACACTTCTCTTCTTATCAACCATGCCGACCTCCTCCTATTCTGGGACAGATGGAGATCATTTGACATGGTATATGATAATAATTTATGATTAAGAGATGATGCAAGCAATTCCTTCTCTTTGTGGCCCGTTTCTTGCAAGTCATAAGCGTTGTAGTTCTGAGGATCTTTGTCCAATGCAATTCATGAAGGCAGATTCTAATTGATGTGCTTAAATTTTGTTTATGATGTATTATAATAAATTATACACGATTCTATCACTTTTTCAATACCCCACTTTGTATATTCATTTAATCATCATTTTACACATGTTTGAACTTCACTATGCTTATGGCAATCTGGTTCACTAGCCATTATAACACGACTTCTACTTCTCTCAAAGTCTTTGATAGAGAGCATTGTGATGTGTTATGAATAACTAGGGCCAACATCAAAAAGAGAAAATACACATATAAACTCTTAAACTTTTATGTTAGAAACATGTGTAATATTAAAATATCAAATGAAGAAGGTTAAATATTTTATAAATTTGTATTTTTCTATATTATTAGCTTAATTTAGTTAAAATTGCAATTCCTCCTGCATGTATAATTGAAAGTTTTCATTTTTTTTACCGAATTTCTTCAATATCTACTCCAGCGTAAGCAACGATGTCGAATGCATTTTCTCCGTCAAAATTGAAAGTCTACTTGCTTGCCAGAATTCTATCCATGGACACGACACACGATAAATATATTAGAGAATTTCCTGATAGCTCATCACCTCCTTTTAGTGTATCTCGACCACTAGAGGCAGTAAGCATCAAACAAACTCGCAAACCTCGAATCCTATTGGTGGCAAATCTATGACACAACTGACCTCCTTCCTCGAGGCCAACATACACTATTTTTACGAGACCTTGGAGTCAAGCCCCCTCCCACCAAATCCATTTGAACAACCAACCTTCTATCATGAACTTTTTCCCCACAACCTCAAATGTTACAAGAGAGGGATCTTTTCGATCCAAAGCTCCTTCCAGGATCAATCAACCAAGCCCCCTCAACCCTAATTTGTCCCCAAAGGACATCATCAAGTTTTGCATTGGTTCCCTCACAATGATAGAGGATGTTAGGGATGTTTATTCTCTCTCCATAATAGTCATTGCACATCTATATTTGTATTCTAGGCATCCTCTTCTTGCACATCTTTCCTTCCAATTTTGGTCGTATCCTTAAATCTTTGGATCATATAGAGTAGATATGTTTTTCCCTTCTCTCGTTTGCTTTACATAGGAGTGGCTTGTGCAATCTAACATTGTATCGACATTCTTGTAATTAGCACTCATTTGTTGAACATTAATAAAATGATCTCACCATATCTAGTTATGCTTATGCTTCCATCGTTAAATTGAGTTAGAGCTTCACATCATTTAAGGCTTAGACTTTCACCCTACTTTGAAAAGACTATTTTCTTTCACTTACTAACATTTGTATCTCTTTATCTAAGCTTTTGTTTGTTTGTTTGTTTATGTGAATATCCTTAATTTAAAGTCCTATTAACCTTTTTCTCTCCAATTTATGGACACAAAAATAACATTATCTTATGTTTTCTATAAAAACTTTTGATTGTTACTCATTAGACAATGGTTACTATTACAACGTAGTAAAATAAATTTGGGGAAAAAACAAAAAAACAAGAGCACCATTGGTGGTCAATGTGTCATAGAAGCAAAAAGCAAGAGGGCAAGTGAGTGGTCCACCGTCCATGACCTCGGCTGGACTTGGAATCTCTTTTGCAGTGCGCCACTGGTTGATGTGTAAGCCAATCGTCTTCCATGTGTGAGCCACTCGTCGATGTGGGAGGCAATCGTCCATGTGTGAGCCACTCGTCCATGTAGAAGCCAATTGTCCATGTGTGAGCACGCCACTCATCGATGAATTGGATAGCCGTTGCAGGATTGAATTCCCGCCCGACATTAACGATGGGCTGACATTTGATTTCGGGTTAGAAACATTAGATTTCGATTTTGAATTTGAATTCGGAGCAAGAAAGAGGAGAGGGCAAGTTCTGGAGTCCATTCATTTCATTCGTTGTGTTGTGTGTTATTGAGGCTAAGGCAGAGACATTTCAAATTTCAAATGAAGTTTTACTTCATTCACCCTCTGAAGTGATCAGACACAGAGTCAAGATCATTACGCAGAGGCAGAGAATTGATCTAATTTTGCGTTTCAGATAATAACTCAGAGGCAGAGGAATTGGAGCGCCCGGATTTCAGAACTCTATGATGGAGGAGACATCCAGCACTTACTCGACCGGTATGGCAATGGTATTCTTTTCAAGAGACAAATCGCAATAGTAATTAAATTTCTTGTGCAATCCCTTCAATACTGCCATTCACAGCGATGTAAAACCATCGAGTATTTTCACAGAGATGTAAAACCATCAAGTATTATCATGAGGTCAGATAATCCGGATAGCTTTTTAGACTTAGAAATTTTGATTTATCAATTTGGATAGGTATGTTATCTAAATGTTCTTTGAGGTTAATTATTCAATGTTCTTGTATGTTCTTCTGTGTGCCAGGACACCTTTTGATGCCCAGAAAGAGAGCGCCATGAGTGTGTACGAGAAACTACAGAATACAGAGGTAGATGTTGCTAGCGGTGTATGGAACTCCATATCTGAATCTGCAAAGGAATTGGTTCTTGGAATGTTGCAGAAAGACAGCACGCATCGAATTTCTTGCTATCGAATATTGAGTGAGTTATTATTTTCTTTGGATTTTGTTGATATGCAAACCTTGTTTGTGAATAGGAATCAAGGTCTTATAAGTGCAGTGTGAGATGGGTAGATGCCAAATCTGTTCCTGTGAATTACCTTCTGCAGAGGCAGAGGAATGATCACAGGAGGGAAAGAGAATGTGATCAAAGCCAGTGGTATCAGAGGCTCTACGAGGGGGACGCTCATCATCTCCCACAACAACATACTCTCCAACACCCACTACTCCTTCCTATGGTACACCGTTTTCTCCTACAACGCCATCAACCCCAGATGACACTCCTCTTGCCCATACTGGAGGAGCTCTCCTCCCTTCTCCATCTACACCCGAGTATGGTGTTCCAACGGTTGCCTCTCCTCCAGTGGACTATTTTGTGCCTTCTTCTCCCGATGGGGCTGGGTCTGTCCCATCTGTACCTGATTTATCACCTCCTGTTCTTGGTTCTACGCCAGTCGTTGGGGATCCTGGATCTACTCCAGGCACCTGCAGGTAAGTTGTATTGCTCTATATTCACGGAATATAGAGCATTCTCTCCAGATCCTCGAAGCAGAAAATATGTAAACCTAATCCATGTTGTTCACATAGTATTTTGGTTCTTTGTAGCTTATTTGTATTTTAATCCTTGGAGCTTCATATCATACATGCAAATGAGCTAAATAGGCCTCAAGGTGCTTTCATGGCATTTGTCATTCCTTTCAGATTGCGCTAACACTTGCTATTACTGCAGCTTTTGGGGATCTCAACTGAGAAGGGGGAGGTGGTGGAGATAGACTGTTCTCCCATGATCCAGAGGAAGAATACTTTGTTTAAGCCCATGTAGCTTGCCACGTTACACTGAACTAGGTAACCACGTTCCTCATTCATGCAAGTCATTGATTGCAGAGTGCCATAGACTGCAGTGATTGTCAGTGTCACTAATTGCTGGTTTTTCAGGGTGTCAGAGAGCGCACTTTTAGAGAGCGCACTTTTAGTGTCACAGCCTAAAATGAAAAGGTAATTCTACAATAAGATAGTGGATGAAAAAAACTTTATAAAAGTCAGTTAATTTTTGTTTAAAACCATAGCATAAAATACAACAATTGCAAGGGCTACATTTGTTTGTTATCATTATGGAATACTAAATGTGCCGGGGATTGTTGCAGTGGATGGTTGACACTGCCATGTTTCTCCCTCCATCTGTAACTTTATCATGCAAATTGGTACATGCTGCTTACGCAAGCTCGCCGCCGGGTCTTGGGGCACAAAGTCCCATGCCTACGTCACCTATACAAACCAATAAGAAGTAAGATAAATCAAGATTTAAATAATTCCCCCCCAAAAAATTGATGCAAACTATAGCAAAAATTATATGTTTTATTAAAGTTGCTACAAATTAGTCCAAATAATCAGCCTGACCGATTCATATATATCCCCTTGTCGGGGACATAATAAGAGACTTTAAAACAAGGACAACTTATATGAAAAGAAATATTTCTTTATAGAAGATATATTTTATAGAGGATAGAGATCCCATGTGAATAGAGGAACTTGATATGAAGGAGATAAGAGAAAAGATTTATATTAACACACACATGAAATATCATGTGATGGGTAAGCACTTACTATATTTTGAGCTTCACACTTGCAATGGTGCATCACTTTATTAATACAAACATATGTGCTTGTCATTTATTTCACTGGTGTTTAATGGCATAATAGATAATATTTATCACATTGAGAACTTCGAGGTTAAGACGAAGGTCCCAAATCTTTTATATATACATATTATATTTTCTTAACTGAGTGTTTAGAGATAAAACACAACATATAATAATTGAAAATAGATAATATAGAGGATAAATTACCAAAATGTATAAGTATTTCCTAAATGGTAGTCAGATCAAGAATGCCACATGGTCTTTTTGTTTCAAAGAAAGAGTAGGATTTAAAAAAATGTTTGTACATGAAGAGGGTTTTTAAGATAGCTTGAGAAAACCTAATTTAAGATCTTTTATAAAGAATTTAAAGCATGGAAAAATTTAGCTAAATACCTTGTATGAAGAATGAAAAACATATTGTATGTTAATATAATCATTAATACAAATGAGGAGACACATTAGATGAATGAATACAAAAATCTTTTGTGAGGAAAAATTTTAATTTTAGAATTAAAAAAAACAAAAGAAACCAATTTAACTTTAAAAACCATAAAATAAATATGAAAATAATTGCATTCATGAAGCTATCAACTAAGTAATATAAATGAGGATGAAATAATAACATATGTACTAGAAATAACTTTATGAGAAAGACATTTTGGGGAGAATTTTCAACATGTCTTTCTTAAAAAAAAAGTAAGACGGTTTGGGGAAGGTTTCCAACATGAATTTCGTAAGAAAAGAAGCAAATTTTATTTCAGATAAAGAGGCACATAAATCATCTTCCCAATGGAAAGGAATCATCTTCCCAATGGAAAGGAACATGATTGTCAAGGTTTAATCGTTAAAATGGTTAAATTGAGAGGTCGAACATTATGTGCACTTCTCACAGATATAATCAATCAAACCATATATCACAAGTTTCCTTCAAAGCAGAATTAACAAAGTAATACACATTCATAAAGGTAGTGAAATAATAATGTGGGAAGCTACATAATTACCATCATTGGAGTGTTCATGAAATTTCTTTCCTTTTTCATTAAAATGGGAGCATGCACCCATTACAATTTTAAGAATGTGTACATGATTCAAGAATGCACATGTTTTTATTGAAATAACTTCGGCCTTTGTCAAAGATCCACATAGGCAGTTGCCCCATGGAATAAAATTTCCATGTAATTTTTATTAATAAAAAGAAAATACATGCATTGTGCATTCCTCCATGTTAAAAAAACAATGCAACTACATTTCTTTATTTTTCCTCTACCCGCGATACTTTCCTCCTATTCATTCTCTCCAACTACAAGCACATTATAGTTGATTTAGCCCAACCTTGCTAAGGACAAGTAGTAAAGACATTGGCATCATTCGCACTCAAAGACATAATTACCAATTTTAACTTTAAAAATCATAAAATAATTATGAAAATAATTACATTCATGAAGCTATCAACTAAGTAATATAAATGAGGATGAAATAATAAGTACTTGAACTGAAATTTATGAGAAAGAAATTTTGGGGAGAATCTCCAACATGTCTTTCTTAATAAAAAAGTAAGATAGTTTGGGGAAGGTTTCCAACATGAATTTCTTAAGAAAAGAAGCAAATTTTATTTCAGATGAAGAGACACATAATGCATCTTTCCAATGGAAAGGAACATGATTGTCAAGGTTTAATCGTTAAAAAATAATGTGCGAAGCTACATAATTACCATCATTGGAGTGTTCATGAATTTTCTTTCCTTTTTCATTACAATGGGATCATGCACCCATTACGCTTTTAAAAATGTGTACATGATTCAAGAATACGCATGTTTTTATTGAAATAACTTTGACCTTTGTCAAACATCCACATAGGAAGTTGCCCCATGGAACCAAATTTCCATGTAATTTTCATTAATAAAAAAATAAGTACATGCATTGTGCATTCCTCCATGTTAAAAAAAACAATGTAACTACATTTCTTTATTTTTCCCTCTACCCATGATACTTTCCTCCTATTCATTCTCTCCAACTATGAGCACATTATTGTTGATTTATACCAACCTTGCTAAGGACAAGTAGCAAAGACATTGAGCACATTATTGTTGATTTAGCCCAACCTTGCTAAGGACAAGTAGCAAAGACATTGACATCATTCGCACTCAAAGACATAATTACCAATTTTAACTTTAAAAATCACAAACTAATTATGGAAATAATTACATTCATGAAGCTATCAACTAAGTAATATAAATGAGGATGAAATAATAACATATGTACTTGACCTAAACTTTAGGAGAAAGAAATTTTGGGGAGAATTTCCAACATGTCTTTCTTAAAAAAAAAGTAAGACAGTTTGGGGAAGGTTTCCAACATGAATTTCTTAAGAAAAGAAGCAAATTTTATTTCAGATGAAAAGACACATAAAGCATCTTTCCAAAGGCAGTGAAAAAATAATGTGGGAAAAAATAAAGGTAGTGAAAAAATAATGTGGGAAGCTACATAATTACCATCATTGGAGTGTTCATGAAGTTTCTTTCCTCTTTCATTACAATGGGAGCATGCATCCATTACGATTTTAAGAATGTGTACATGATTCAAGAATGCACATGTTTTTATTGAAATAACTTTGGCCTTTGTCAAAAATCCACATAGGCACTTGCTGCATAGAACCAAATTTCCATGTAATTTTTATTAATAAAAGGAAAGTACATGCATTGTGCATTCCTCCATGTTAAAAAAAACAATGTAACTGCATTTCTTTATTTTTCCCTATACCCATGATACTTTCCTCCTATTCATTCTCTCCAACTATGAGCACATTATTGTTGATTTATCCCAACTTTGCTAAGGACAAGTAGCAAAGACATTGAGCACATTATTGTTGATTTAGCCCAACCTTGCTAAGGACAAGTAGCAAAGACATTGGCATCATTCACACTCAAAGACATAATTACCAATTTTAACTTTAAAAATCATAAAATAATTATGGAAATAATTACATTCATGAAGCTATCAACTAAGTAATATAAATGAGGATGAAATAATAACATATGTACTTGACCTAAACTTTAGGAGAAATAATTTTTGGGGAGAATTTCCAACATGTCCTTCTTAAAAAAAAAAGTAAGACAATTTGAGGAAGGTTTCCAACATGGATTTCTTAAGAAAAGAAGCAAATTTTATTTCAGATGAAGAGACACATAAAGCATCTTTCCAAAGGAAGTGAAAAAATAATGTGGGAAAAAATAAAGGTAGTGAAAAATAATGTGGGAAGCTACATAATTACCATCATTGGAGTGTTCATGAAGTTTCTTTCCTCTTTCATTACAATGGGAGCATGCACCCATTACGATTTTAAGAATGTGTACATGATTCAAGAATGCACATGTTTTTATTGAAATAACTTTGGCCTTTGTCAAAGATCCACATAGACAGTTTCCAATGGAACCAAATTTCCATGTAATTTTTATTAATAAAAAGAAAGTACATGCATTGTGCATTCCTCCATGTTTAAAAATCAATGCAACTACATTTCTTTATTTTTCCCTCTACCCACGATACTTTCCTCCTATTCATTCTCTCCAACTATTAGCACATTATTGTTGATTTAACCCAACCTTGCTAAGGACAGGTAGCAAAGACATTGGCATCATTCACACTCAAAGACATAATTTCTAATTTTAACTTTAAAAATCATAAAATAATTATGGAAATAATTACATTCATGAAGCTATCAACTAAGTAATATAAATGAGGATGAAATAATAGGATATGTACTTGAACTGAACTTTATGAGAAAGACATTTTGGGGAGAATTTCCAACATGTCTTTCTTAAAGAAAAGTAAGAGTGTTTGGAGAAGGTTTCCAACATGAATTTCTTAAGAAAAGAAGCAAATTTTATTTCAGATGAAGAGACACATAAAGCATCTTTCCAATGGATAGGCACATGATTGTCAAGCTTTAATCGTTACAATGGTTAAATTGAGAGGTCGAACATTACATGCCACATAAAACATCTTTCCAATGGAAAGACACATGATTGTCAAGGTTTAATCGTTAAAATGGTTAAATTGAGAGTTTGAACAAACTAATAACTCACCCAGAGACACATAAAGCATCTTTCCAATGGAAAGGCACATGATAGTCCAGGTTTAATCATTAAAATGGTTAAATTGATAGGTCGAACAAACTAAAAACTCAGCCAGAGACACATAAAGCATCTTTCCAATGGAAAGGCACATGGTTGTCAATGTTTAATCGTTAAAATGGTTAAATTGAGAGGTCAAACAAACTAATAACCCAAACATAGTATTTGAACTCAGTCCACAACCTAACTTGAGGTGAAATATGTGTGTTTGACTGAGAAAAAATATAGCCCCAACACTGCCCAAGCCGTAGCGTCAAAAAAATCCATAGACTGAGTGATGAACCGGGATACAACCAATATTTCTGACCCTTTTACGAGTAGGCACAAAGAAAGAAAAAAAGAAAAAATTTGGCCACACGTAGTGAACAAAAAGGAGAAAATTTACTTGAAATACAAGATAAGGTAGGAGAAGAAGTATTTGAAATACTGTTGGTAGGTGAAAACAAATTCTGACAAAATTGTTCATTAAGCCAGCTCATCCACTGTTGCCATCTCCTCTTACCTTTGCAGCTGGTATTTGAGAAGATAACTACCAAATTAAATGACCAGAGGCTTCTCAATGAAGACGTTCTCTCCACCGACAACAACGAAGGATCGAGACTCCTTGTACTTGGTGAATGTTTAATTGGTATTAAAAAAAATATTCTTGAAAATAGTTTGAAAAAGGGGTGGTGAGAATGTATGTTAACGTTGTAGAATATGACGGTAGAATTTGACAGTAATGTAGCAACAACTTGTATCTTTTGCACCGAGTGCAGATGTAAATAAATTTGGAAGTATTCATGCCCAAATCTAGAGTTTTTGCCTAAATATGCAACTATATTCCTGCATATGTGTGTATTTTATGAATGCTCTGTAGATTTCCCCGTGTGCTCATATTCTTATTCCATTTAAGCATTGTGTATTTTTTTAAAGAAAAAGTAATTTTATTATTCCAGATATGTTGTCCATATTCCAAAAATCTATAGGTGAGAATTGGTTGTGGCTGAAACAGGGGATTGAAGGAAGTTGTTAATATATTGTGGTACAAAGATTAAAACATTGGTTGCTCTATTCCTAACAATATGTATCAGATCGAACCCCTGCCGCAGAAGAAGTGGGCCATTAGAGGTTGTCTAGTGTGCATTTTCTCTTCCTGTAAGCCTGTGAGAATTTGTGGAGGCCAGAATTGGAGAGTGGGTGTTTTCAGTAGTGCTATTTGAAGCATCATGGAAACTACAATTGTGAGTGACATGGAGAAGCTAAATGGGACTAATTTTTCTCTATGGAAAGCACAGATGGAGGACATACTGATCTTAAAAGATCAATATTTTCCCATTGAAGGAGCAACAAGTAAACCTTCATCAATGACAGATGAATAATGGAACAAACTTGATAGGAAGGCCATTGCTACAATTAGACAATACTTAGCAAAGAATGTGTACTTCAATGTGGTTGGAGACAAGACAACATTAGATCTATGGAAGAAACTACATGATCTGTATGAGAAAAACACAACATCAAACAAGGTATTTTTGATGAATAAGCTGTACAATTTGAAGATGAAGGAGGGTGCTTCAGTTGCAGAGCACCTAAATGAATTCAACATCATTACCAGTCAGCTTGCCTCTGTTAAAATTGTGTTGGATGATGAAATCAGAGCCATCATACTCATGTGCTCCATGCTAGAGAGCTGGGAGAATTTGATAGTTTCCATAAGCACTTTAGCTCCCGCAGGAAACCTGAAGTTTGATGATGTTAGCAAAAACTTAATGAATGAGGAGCTGCGATGAAAATCAATGATATAAAACCAAGAAGGAGAAGCTCTCACCATAGCTGATCATGGAAGAAAATTTGACCGAACGAGGCAAGGGCATTCCAAGTCAAGGGGTAGATCAAAATTAAGAAGAGGCAGAATTACTTTCTATCATTGTGGAAAACTAGGACACATGAAAATATAATTAAGGATATGGAAGAAAGAACAAAAGGAGAAAAAATCAACGAGCTCAAATAAAAAATCAACCAACACAAATGAAGGTGAGACCACTATTGTAGTCTCAGATAGTGATGTTTTATTTACTATTTCAATGGAAGATGCATTCCTATACACCTCTAGCAGTAGCATCGATTGCATTCTAGACTCTGGGGCATCTCACCATATCACCCATCCAAAACCAATTTTGTCTCATATGAAGTTGGAGACTATGGTCGAGTACATCTAGGAAACAATCACTTTTGTTACATTGTTGGAGTGGGAGATGTCCGAATACAAACAAAGGATGGGCATGATATATTGTTAAAACAAGTCAGGTATGTTCCAGAGATGCGCATGAGCCTAATCTCAGTGGGACAATTGGATGATGAAGGTTGCTCCACTAGATTTGGAAAGAGTGACTGGAAAATTAGCAAAGGAGCATTGGGCATGGCTATAGTAATATATCATGATTTCATATTGGGAGATTTAATAATATGAACATATTATTTTTATTTTTAGAGTATTAAATCCTCTAATATAAACTCATGTGGTCTAATATTGCTTACTAGGTAAACCCTTTTTGACGCATGATAACCACTTAAGCTAACCTTATAGGTTCATGATTATATTGTGTTAGATACCAAATTACGTTATTTATAAGGTGACACATGATATTTATGAAAAATAATTTTTTTATGTCTTGAAGTCCATATGCATCCAGAAACGTGTTGTTTTTGTTCATTTTCAGTATCCAATATATGAAATTCCAAACATATATTTGAGGACAACCGTTATATATATGTATCAAAAAATTATTTCAAAATTTTTATAAAACGAGATAAGTAATTTTAGTAAAATATTTTAAGGAAAAGACAACTAGCCTAATATATTTCAAAATTTTTCAAAATTCTTATAAGTAGGAGAAGTAATTTCAATAAAAGACTTTAAAACAAGGAAAACTTATATGAAAGGAAATATTTTTATAGAGAATGGAGATCCCATGTGAATAGAGGAACTTGATATGAAGGAGATAAGAGGAAATATTTATATTAACAAAATATGAAATATCATGTGATGGGTAAGCACTTACTATATTTATATTTATGCAATTGCTTTGAGCTTCTCACTTGCAATGGTACATCACTTTATTAGTACAAACATATATGATTGTCATTTATTTCATTGTAGCGTTTAATAGCACAATATATAATATTTATCACATTGAGAACTTTGAGGTTGAGGTTGGGACCAAGGTCCCAAAATCCCCTTATATAGACATATTATATTCTCTTAACTGAGTGTTTAGAGATAAAGCAAAACATATAACAATTGAAAATAGATAATACACAAGATAAAGTACCAAAATGTATAAGTATTTCCCAAATGGGTAGTCAAATCAAGAATGTTACATGGTCTTTTTGTATCAAATAAAGAGTAGGATTTTAAAAAATGTTTGTGCGTGCCAATGAAGATGGATTTTAAGATGGCTTGAGAAAACCTAATATAAGACCTTTTATAAAGAATTTAAAGCATGGAAAAACCTAGCTAAATACCTTGGATGAAGAATGAAAAGCATATTGTACGTTAATATAATTATTAATACAAATGAGGAGACATACTAGATGAATGAATACAAAAATATTTGGAGGAAAAAATTTCATTTTAGAATTAAAAAAAACAAAAGAAACCAATTTTAATTTTAAAAATCATAAAATAATTATGGAAATAATTACATTTATGATGCTATCAACTAAGTACTATAAATGAGGATGAAATAATATCATATGTACTTGAACTGAACTTTATGAGAATGACATTTTGGGAATAATTTCCAACATGTCTTTCTTAAAAAAAAAATAGGATGGTTTGAGGAAGGTTTCCAACATGAATTTCTTAAGAAAAGAAGCAAAATTTATTTCCGATGAAGAGACACATAAAACATATTTCCAATGGAAAGGCACATGGTTGTCAAGGTTTAATCATTAAAATGATTAAATTGAGAGGTCAGACATTACGTGCACTTCTGACAGATATAATCAATCAAACCATATATCACAAGTTTCCTTCAAAGTAGAATTAACAAAGTAATACACATTCATAAAGGCAGTGAAAAAATAATGTGGGAAGCTACATAATTACCATAATTGGAGTGTTCATGAAGTTTCTTTCCTTTTTCATTACAATGAGAGCATGCACCCATTACGATTTTAAGAATGTGTACATGATTCAAGAATGCACATGTTTTTATTGAAATAACTTTGGCCTTTGTCAAAGATCCACATAGGAAGTTTCCCCATGGAACCAAATTTCCATGTAATTTTTATTAATAAAAAGAAAGTACATGCATTGTGCATTCCTCCATGTTAAAAAAACAATGCAATTACATTTCTTTATTTTTCCCTCTACCCACGATACTTTCCTCCTATTCATTCTCTTCAAATATGAGCACATTATTGGTTGATTTAGCCCAACCTTGCTAAGGACAAGTAGCAAAGACATTGACATCATTCGCACTCAATATTTTATATAGAGGAGATTTCATTTCTGAGAATATTTTATTTGAAATCTCATTTTTATGTTTGTTATCGTATTTTCTAAATATAGTTTTTTATTCTATCACTATGGATCAAGACCTTGACCTAAATCCAAACAACAATCCTTTAAAAGACCTATAAACATAAATTAATCAATATTGTTGATATGAACACAAAAACCTAATTGGTGAGCTTAGGAACAATAAAGAGCCATCTTGTATTTCATGGGCCACTTCAATTGACAACATTATTGCTTCCTTTGGCCATTCTCATGGCCAATTATTTGACATATTCAAATATACAAATAGGATGATAGAGTACTACTCAAATAGTAGTATAGGGAAGAGGTTAAAGTTTTGAATGTAACCAAAGATATGATTGTTTATTTTTTTTATTGACCTAGAACTAGCCAACCACTTGAGCTAAGAAAGATGTGTCTTTACATGGACTAGTGCATAGTCTAACAAGTTAAGGACAATTGGATGGATAGGTAGTTTATGGTATTTGATAAAACTCTTTGAAATAATAGGGTGATTGTATTATATTTTCATCCTAAAATATGGGATAACTTTGTTATGGGTCTCCATTTCAATGATTTTGACACTGGTGAATTCTAAGGGGTTGTTTATTTGCTCACAATCAAGAAAGGGCTAAGTGTAACATTGAGAAGGTCACCCACTCCTAGGAATATGCATAAACCCCCCCATCCACCTTAGCTTGGAGACAAGATTTGGGCCATTATTATGATGATATCATCCCTGACACATAATTTAGTTTAACATAGTATGTTTGTGGTACTAAGCCTCCCATTGGGATCCATCGTCATATCTACCAAGTGTAGATTCTTTAAGGCACATCGATTCTATACCATGCAAAACATATAGCCATGATAGAAATTTTGGTTCAGACCCAGTTGTTTCACATTAATGCTCTCATTGTGAGCATACTGGTCATGGCCCATCAACGGATCCTATTCATGATAGTTTCTTGGATGATGATAACATTATTTTTTTGTATACTTTCATCGATCATGTATAAAAATTCACAATTGATCATTATTTGGTGAAGATAACTATAAATTATTTGTAATTGTCTATTTTTTATTGCATGTATAGCTCTTGTGAGATGCTACACCTAATTCATGCGAACATATTCTCTCGAAATTGATGTAGTAGTTGTATCAACATGTGCCATTTAAGGGCACCTCACATATGAGATTTTAGAAGAATTTAAGATTTTCCCCTAGAAATTTGAACTCAAGCTATAAGTTAGAGATGCATAGTGACTGTAACAATAAATAACGTACACCAATTACATATGTCCTTTGTCTATACCATACTTAAGAGCACTACCGATATATATTATGAGATTGGTACTATTATCGTTTTCCTATATGAATATGAATATGTATCACGTAATTAGAATATCTTCAATCTCAATTTGAGTTTGAATGACCAAATTACCTATTGAATGTTTCAATTCCGTTAGAAGTTCACTCTAAGACTCTTAGTTAAGTTTGTTTCCTTAGACAAGGGAGTTTGTTTAGTGCTTTGTCTTCTTTTATTTTGGCATGCCTTTGCAAACCCATATTTTTTGGTAGGGGTAAGGATTGTGACTCATAAATATTCCACGCTACTCATCTCAAGGAAGCGGGAAACCCAAAATTCATTTGGTTTCCTCACTTATTCCTTGTGTGCAAGCATACTTCTTAATGGAAGCCTCGACACAACATTCAATCAAAGATTGATAAACACACAACATAATCCATCAAGATAGAAATATGTTGGGTTGAACGTTCAACCAATTTGCATTCATCTTGAAGTGGTATTTATACATAATGGAGATGGTTGGAGTGGTTACTCCCTCTCTAACTTCTCATTCATTAGATTAAATTAACATACAATAATGATGACAATTGAAGGGTTCCAAAGGGACTCTCCAACATCTCCCCCACCCCAAAAAATTATTCATACGAAGGAGAAAAGGAAATATGCAACAACATCCCAGGTCTCTTCTCCTGTCGAAGTAGTCCTCATTATGTATTGACCATACATACCAGTCTGCATAGGTAATTCAGGCGCAACAACCACCAACTGTATAGGAAGACACACATGTACAAGGCTCTACTGTGACCTATTAATATTCATCCTCCATATTCAATCTAGCAGTAGTCAGTCGAAGTCTCACTCTCTCACTAAGGCAATTGATTGCCCTCACCACAAGGAGGTTTTTGGTTTAAAGCCTCATCCTTTCTCATCTATTTGACTTTCCCTCAACTAAAGAATAAGCCTTTTGGCTCTTCAACTTTCTATACTATTTCTTTTCCTTCTAGCTTTTGGGGTCACAACCCAAAGACTTCTTTGGAATTTTGCATTGAGGGGATGCATTAATTCAAGTGTTCTCATGTCATCATCTTGTCATTAATATATTCATGTGTGTTTGTGTGATGTATTTTGCTTAAATTTCATTTATTTCTGTTGATGATAGATAATTCTTGCAATTCAAAAAATCTGTCTACTCACCATGCATGATCTTGTGAGCGCTTTTCTAGTTGTGGTCAAATACTTTAGACTTGACTTACGAGATTGATCTAGAGATTGACTTTTATTACAATGTCAGAGGGATCATCCACCTTCAAGAAGTCCAATGTTCAACTCCCTCTATTTTAGTTGCTTCAAATTTTACCATAGACACCTAAGCGTCAGTGACTTAGTCAAACATGACTCCATTTACATTTGACTAATGGACACATACATTAGACTCATGATTTTAAAATCGAATTGACTTACAATTTTTAAAGCCTCAACCAAAAGGCGAGATCAGTAATAGTGAGGGATCAACCAAACTTAAGAATAAACCAAGTGAGTGGTCCACCAAATACGTCCACGATATTTTTTCACTAACCTGACTAAACATCAATCAAAATAGGAATCAACCATACTTAAGAATATTGTGAACCAAAATTATATTTACCGACTTAAAAAAATCTAATCGACAAAAAATCATATCGACCAACTTGCGATATCAACTACATATTTGGAAAAAAACATGTTGACCACATCGATGAAATTGAGTGAGTATATAAAGTCAAAAAACCAAATAATTACACCAACAACGCTTTCAACATTAAAAAACATTTAATACCATTTGTGAAAGGACAATCCTAGTAAATTCTAACATATAATGTGTCAAATATATACGACAACCATCTAAATTCTTCAAACAAGTTATATTGGAAAAAATTGCTTTCAACCACTATACCAATCAATGAACATTTTATTACTTCAATCTTCCCCATTGGTCAACTAGCCAATTTGATTGGCATTCCACAAATTATTTGTTGATAAGAACTTGCGTCGATGGGTCGACAACTTATTGGTCGAGTTCTAGTCAATGATTGATGGGCTCTTGCTTTAACCTCATAGTTGATGTTGGTGGCCAATGAAGTCAAGAATAGTAAAGAAATCGAGGTTCTCATCTCATTCATCCAATACAATGTTAAGAACACAGTGAGGCATCATTCTCCATATGTGTTGACTAGCAGTCCTATAAAAGCAGGCAAATGCAGTCACTACTAGAATGTATAAAATGAAGATTAGCGAACTCTTCATGGTGGTGTTGACTATTTGATAATCCATGGCTTCATCAACTAAGGTTCTTTTATGGATTTATTTTAGTAATAAAAAATCAACGAGCATACATCCAGGGTGCATAATTTCAAGATCTCATCTTTTGTAGAAAAATGCATAACAATTTTTAATGGCATAAGATCAACAAGAAGTAACACAACAATTTTCAACTTTCAATGGAATGATCAACCCTTTAACTCCTACTGCGTGTAGCAAATTTTAGCCCAGAAACAATGCCTTTCATTCATGAACAATGCATGAGAAGTCTTTGGTTTCTTGCAAGTTTCTTGACGTTTCATATTTTATTCTAGGTTTGGACCGACTCTATCATATTTTGTCATCACCTATACTGGATAGAGGAGGAAATGGTGCCATTGTTGGAAGACTTAACACATCATTCAAATATAGATTAATAAACACACATGATAATCCATCAAGACATAAATATGTTGGTCTGAACGTTCAACTAATTTGGATTCATCTTGAACTAGTATATGTACACCATGAATATGGTTGGAGCAATTACACCTGCTCCAACTGCTCATTCGTTAGAGTACATTAACATATGATAATGAAGACAGTTAAAGGGACCCAAAAGGTCCCTCCAACACTTGTCAATTTGGGCTTGCAAGCTGTATCAAAAGAGTTAAGTGGTGACCAAGACCTCTACTTATTTGAAAATTTTGTTTTATTTTCACCAAGTAATCTATTGTGGTTCCATTTCCTCTTCCTCATCATTCACCTTTTTCATATTCTTTTTGTTTTGCATGGTGTTTTCCTAGTGTTTCTTTTATTTTTTTGGTGTTCTTGACTTGTGTCTTATCTAGGCAATGCCATATTTTTTTGTAGGTGTCAATATGATGACCTATTTATTCCATGATACTTACCTCAAGAAAGTTGGAAAGTCCAAATTCATTTAAATTCTCCTCAATTCTTCCTTGTGTACAGGTGATCTCAACAATTTGGGATTGCAAATTGTCTCAAAAAATTTAAGTGATGACTAAGACCTCTCCTTATTTGAAATTTTTGTTTCCTTTTTACTAAGTGCTCCTTTGTGGTTCAGTTTCCTTCACCTTGTTGTTCATATTTGTCTTCCCCTTCTCATTCTACATGGAATTTTCCTAGTGTTTATTTTAGTGTTTGGTTTTCTTGCATTGTGACTTGTCTTGAGAACCCCATGTTTTTGGTACGTGTAAGGATTGCAACTTGTTTTTATATGCCACTAGTATCAAGGAAGTAGAAAACCCTATATTTTTTCAAGGTCTCCTCACTTCTTCCTTGTGCATAGGTGAGATTTCTAATTTGTGATTGCAAGTCGACTAAAAAAATTTAAGTGGTGAACAAGGCCTTTCCTTTTTGACAATTTGGTTGTCTTTTTACCAAGTACTCCCTTGTGGCTTCATTGCCTTTGCCTTGTTGTTTACCTCTATCTTCATCTTCTCATTCTGCATGGTGTTTTATTTGTGTTTCATTTAATTTTTGGTATTCTTTCCTTATGTCTTGTCTTGGTAACCACATCCTTTTGGTAGGTATAAGGATGCCATTTTTGCATGCTAGTCATCTTAAGGAACTGAGAAAACCAATATTTGTTTAGTCTCACACTTCTTCTTTCTACATTGGAAGGCTTTCCAATTTGGGCTTCTAAGTTCTCTAAAAAAAGTTTAGTGATCAATACATTTCCTTATTTGCCAATTTTTTTGTCATTTTACAAAGAGCTCTCTTGTGGTTTTGTTACATCTACCTTCTTTTTTATGTCCTTCCTCCTCATGTTATACATGGTGTTTTCCTTGGGTTTCATTTAGTGTTTGGTATTCTTGTCTTGTGGTTTGTCTTGACAACCCCATATTATTGGTAGGTGCAAGGATGACAACTAATAAATATTCCATGCTACTCATCTCAAGAAAGTTGGAAACACCAAATTGATTGTGTCTCCTCATCTCAAGTTCCTTTGTATGGTCACATTAGAGGAAATTTGAGGTCTAAAATGGGCCTCCTAAGGAAAATAATAAAATAATAGTTAAAATAACAAAATAATAGTTATTAATTTTGGAGCAAGAATGAAAAAAACTACTTTTTGTGTTCGTATTTTCGACATATCTCCCTTTGTTTTTACTCAAATTCTAAGCGGGAGAGCTCGTTGGATGCATAATTTAATTACGCATCCAACGAGTACCCACACGACATACTTTTGATGGACCCCGCTACCCCAAAAACAAGAAATACCTGAAAAAAACGTGATGATGACATACGACATACTTTTAACGGACCCCGCTACCCCAAAAACAAGAAATACCTGAAAAAAAACGTGATGATGACATCATCATCATGTTTTTTCAGGTATTTCTTGTTTTTGGGGTAGCGGGGTCCGTCAAAAGTATGCCGTGTGGGTACTCGTTGGATGCGTAGTTAAATTCCGCATCCAATGAGCTCTCCCGCTTAGAATTTGAGTAAAAACACATGGATATATGTTGAAAATATGAACAAAAAAAGTAGTTTTCTTTTATGACAAATATGTCAATTCAACCATTATGGTTGACTCATTTTATTGAAATTCTATTGGTTNTATAAGGTCCATTTTAGACCCCAATTTTCCTCTAATTAGGCTATCTAATTTGGGCTTTTGAGTCATATTAAAAATTTAAAATGGTGACCAACACCTCTCCATACATGATATTTTTGTTGTCTTTTTAATGAGTACTCCCTTTTATTTTTGTTTCTTTCAACTTATTGTTCACCTTTATCTTCCTCTTTTCATTTTGCATAGTGTTTGTCTTGTACTGTGTTTAGTGTTTGGTCTTTTTGCCTTGTGGATTTTCTTGGAAACCACATATTTTTATTAGGTTTGAGGATAGTGGACCATTTATTCCATGTCACTTGTCTCCAAGAAGTGGGAAACCCCATATTCATTCAAGGTATCTTTAGTCCCTCCTTATGCATGTGTGGGATTGCTAATTTGGGCTTGCAAGTCATTTAAGAAAAGTTAACTTGTGTCCTATAATTTCTATCCTTTTGGTTGGTGTAAGCATGGTGGCTTCTAAATATCCCATCATACTCATTTTAAGGAAGTGGGAAAACCCAAATTTATTTTCTCCACTCACTTCTTCCTTTTGCACGAGCGAGCTATCCAATTTGGGCTTGCAAGTTGTATAAAAAAAGTTAAGTGGTGAACAAGACCTCTCCTTCTTTGATAATTTAATTTTCATTTTACCAAGAATTACCTATGCTTTCACTAACATTAACTTTGTGTTCACCTTTGTATTCCTCTTCTTTCTCCACATGGTGTTTTCCTCCAGCACCACTAGGCTTTCCAATTTGGGCTTGCAAGTCATCTCAAAAAAGTAAACTGGTAGTTAGGACCTCTTTTTATTTCACAAATTTGTTGTCTTTTCACCAAAAACTCCATTTTATTTTATTTTCTCTAACTTTTTATTCTCCTTCACCTTTCTCTTCTCATTTCACATGTTTTTTTCCTTGTGTTTCATTTAGTGTCTGGTCTTCACAAGGTGATCCATGCAATTGACGAAAAAACACTCCATCGCAACTTGAGGATAGGCACATATTCAAGTGAATACCCAACCAATCAGGGTCTTCATTCCAATCCCAAATAGTATGATTCTATCCATGTGAATATATGTCCCGATATCGAACATGGTAGAAACCACTTGAATACCGATCATTGATGTATACCATTAACAAATGCGATGGAAATCATCATTAATTTCAATGATTCCAAAGGTACCCTAGTACATTCCTCTGAATGTGAATAAATGAGTTGAAGCCTAACAATTGGCAGAATCTTCTAATCAGAGGCCAATGATGAAAACATGCTATCGAAAATGAGGAAACCTTCCATTGAGGCATGTAGTCTTTAAGGTAATTAACTGGTTTCTAAGACTAATTCCCAAATGATGTCCTAGTGTCGACATGAATAGACTCATAGAAGGAGGGCCATGATCTCCCCCCATCATCGAGATGAAACTTGGAACAAAAAGTGTTTTGAAGTGGTTCGGATAATGGAATAACCATGGGACTAACTCAAACATGACCGAATTGAAAGAAGGTAAGGCAACTATAGAGGTAAGTTGTGGTAAAGACTCCCCTTTGAATATTGAATGGAACGACAAGTGATTTGGACGCATTGAATCAAGCAAGGCATAGACAAAAAATAATGCAAATACAAGAGGATGCATTCTTTGAATTGACTCAAAGGAGTTAAATGACTCATGAAAGTGGATCAAATCGATGACAAGCTGAATACCCAACTGTTTGTATGAAATGCAAACATGTGCCATGTTCAAGGATGACTATAAGCTACCATTAATAGAAATGAAAAATGTCTCCCCATTCCCTTAATTTCCCCATCACAATGGATGAGTACCTCTTTTATTTTAACGAGATGGAAAAGGATAACAAATGCTCTATACATCTCATCAAGAGATGAGTCCAAACTCATAATTTTTATGAACCTGAGAAAGGAAGGGTTCATTCCCAGAAAATGGTCCTGCATCGCTTGATTTTACGAGTCTGGAGAAGGTAAAATCGATCATTTTTTAATGTTTAGAGAGTATCAAACAAAATTCCCAAACTCCATGTTTTGAAAATTAGGGTTTCTGTGACAAACCCTAGGTCATCCAGCTCTGGAACCAGGTTGGACACTGCAAATCGGTAATATCTAAATCTTTTTTATTTCCAGTTGAGTCTCTCATTTGAAAAGATGACTCACCATACTCAACTAGAGGAAAATCTTGGAGGGGATGATAAATTCCGGGCATGGAAGTACATAATCTCCCCGGTCCTTGAAGAGAAGGATTTGGATCAATACATCACTGGAGAAGTTCCAGAACAAAAGGGGGATTAGGCTAAGGCTACTCATAAGAGAAGCATGGCTAAGGATAAAAGAATCATTGTAGATCATATTAAATATCACCTCATCCCCCATGTGTCTTCATTCAAGACACCGAAGGAAGTATATGATGCTTTGACAAATATGTTTGAAGGGAAGAACATCAATTGGAAGATGAATTTGAGGAACCAATTGAAGAATGTGAAGATACAGAACTTCGAGACTATAGAGTCTAACTTCACAAGGGTTGCTGAAATCAAAGAACAACTTGAAGCAGTTGAAGAGAATTTCAAAGAAGTATAAATTGTGATGACCACCTTGAATGGTCTCCCTAGATCATGGCACTCATTCATTCAAGGAATTTGTGCAAGAAGGAGGCTAATCTATTTCAGCAGACTACGAGAAGAATGTGCACAATAAGAAGCTCGACTCATGACAAGAGAAGAGAATATGGGAGCTACTGAATATCGAACTCTCACAATTCACACCAAAAAGAACTTCAAGAAGAAGGATAAATTTCATCAAAACAAGAATAAGGACAAGAAACAAAATAAGATCTAGATATATCTTTCCAATGTTCGATGCTATACTTGTGATGAAAAGGGACACTTTGAAAGAGATTGTCCCATCACAAAAAAGAGACACCATGCTCATATTGACGAAGACGATGGACCAACAAACAAAATATTCAGACGAGATAAGGATGATTCAGAGGAAGAGTATGTGCTAATGTCAGCACTTATTGGCACTGTCTCACACGGAAGTAATGATTGGCTTGTGGACAATGGAGCTTCTAAACACATGACAAGATACAAGAAATCATTCGTCAATATGTCTGAACATGAGTCACCACACAAGGTGAAACTTGGGGATGATTATAAATACCCCATAAAATGGAGTGAAGAAGCTTCATACAAGATTGACTCCAGGAAATCCTTAAAGATGAAGGATTTGCTATATGTTCCAGAATTGAAAAAGAGTCTTCTCTCCATCTTTGCACTAGATGCAAAGGGAATTAGGGTTGAATTTTTCAATGGCCAAGTTTTGATGTGGCCTAGATGGAATACAATAGAGGATGAAAAAGTGATTGGATAAGAAGACATAGGCTTGTACAAGCTAAAGGAACAACCTAAACAAGCACTGGTTCATGAGTCAATTGAGCCAAGTGAACTATGACACAGAAGGATTGCACAAGTTCACTACAGAGCACTACCGATGGAAAGCAAAATAGTCTTTGGACTTCCAAAGATCCAAGCAAAGCATGAAGGAATTTTCAAAGGATGCACACAAGAAAAGAATGCAAAGAAGACATTTCCCAGCAATGAGAGCAAGGACAAATGAATACTGAAGATAGTACACTCGGATGTATGTGGACCCATGTCTTCTGGTTCATTAAGCGGGTATGTGTACTATGTTTCCTTTATAGACGATTTATCACGTAAGACTTGGATATATTTCTTGAAAGGGAAAAGTGAAGTTTTTAGTAAGTTTAGGGAATATAAATCCTTGGTTGAGAACCAAACCGATAGGAAGATCTAGACTCTACGGTCAGATAATGACGGAGAGTTCATTTCAGAATAATTCAAGTAACTCTGTAGAGATTCCAAGATTAAGAGGGAGTTGAGAACTCCATACAATCCTCAACATAATGAGGTTGTAGAATGAAAGAACTGAACCATCATGGAAGCAACAAGAGCTATATTGCTGCATTACTAGGATCTTCCTATGCTCCTTTGGGAGGATGCAGCAAGAAAAATTGTGTATGTAAAGAAACGTACTCTTTATCAAGTACTTGATAACAAGACTCCTGAAGAGGATTTCTCAGGAGAGAAACCAAAAGTCATCCATCTGAGAATACTTGGCTTCCTGGTGTACATACATATACCAAAGGAGAAAAGGACTAAGCTCGATCCTTCTAGGAGGAAGGGTATATTCGTAGGATACAGTGATACATCGAAGGCCTACTAAATATACTTCCTAAGATTCAAGAAGACTGACATCAGTAGAGATGTAACCTTTGATCAAGACTCGGTGTTCATACATAGTATAGAAGCACGTATTGTGGAAGCGGACACGAAAGGTGCGCAAGTCAAAGGATGATGCGCACGACAAAGGATAGTGTGCAAGGAAGAGAAGTCGAAAAAGAGTCGGCTTGGTCATAAGTTTTTACTTTTTGGTCATAATTTTGTAGTTTTTGGTCCAAGTGAGTTAGATAGTCGGTTAATGTGGACCATTTTGTAAAGGCACAAGCCTATATATAGATTTTGAAGTGTAGTAGGAAGATATCAAGAATCCGATGAATGAAGTAAGGACATTTTGTCTGAGATTATCTGTAGAATATTGATTTGTGTGTCTATTTGGTATTGCAAATATATGATGTATTTTGGGACTCTGTCTTGATGCACAACAGTAATATGACATCAGCGGACGTTGATGGAAATTATTTGTCTTGTCTTTTGCTACTTTTATTGTTTAATAATGCAATCTGAATGACTAATTGTTGCAATATGGTTGTTATTCCTGAATGATGCGATGTCTCTACATATTGTATGATACCATGTTTATTGATATGTTTATGGATAAATCTAATGGTGTGATCTAATATGAATGGTGATCAATGTGAATAAATATGATTATTTGAGTAAATGATGACGAAAAACCTGAATCTCTAATTGATATTGACACAGTAAAATAGCAGATAATTATATGTGTAGATCCTCCTCTTTACTGCAAAAACATGGTTCATGTAGCAATCCCTCAAACAACTTGGGTGAGACTTCATCTTCTTCATAGGTGTTGCTAGATAGGGTTAAACCTGTCTAGGATGGTGCTCAGGGAGATTGCAGTTTTTAGGGGTGTTGACAGAGTGTGGACCCCTGTCAAAAAAACTGAGTCAACAAATGGTTATGTTTCCTAATTTGCATGAATTTATTCATGAATTCGAAGACAAGGTCTCAGAACCACAGAGATTATTGGCATTGGATGAGGTGGTGAAGGATACTCCAACACATTGGTGGGCGACACATAAGAAATCGATCAATGGGTGGTCGTTGTGTCACAAGATAATGGAAGTTCGGTTCGGAGAACCGAATCACTAACAAGTCGAGAAGTATGATGGACGAAACGATCCCAATGATCATTTGAAATCATGTCATACTGCATGGGTATCATGACCAAAGGACTAGTGGGTACATGCTTTTGTACACACATTGGACGAAATGTCGCGAAAGTGGTATGTATCATTACAACTCCAAAGGGAGATCATGACATAGGAGGACTTGACGATATGTTTTAGTCACACTTTTAGTTTTGCAGATGTTTATCCAGTAATTCATAGCACACTACAACACATTCGTGATGTTGTCTTGGAGATATTTCCTGTTGCATATCCCATGGAATCATATGAGGTACCTCATCCCCCATGTGTCTTCATTCAATACATCGAAGGAAGTATACGATGCTTTAACAAATATGTTTGAAGGGAAGAACATCAATAGGAAGATGACTTTGAGGAACCAATTGAAGAATGTGAAGATACAGAACTTTGAGACTATAGAGTCTTACTTCACAAGGGTTGCTCAAATCAAAGAACAACTTGAAGCAGTTGAAGATAATTTCGAAGAAGTATAAATTGTGATGACCACCTTGAATGGTCTCCCTAGATCATGGCACTCATTTATTCAAGGAATTTGTGCAAGAAGGAGGCTAATCGGTTTCAGTAGACTCCGATAAGAATGTGCACAATAAGAAGCTCGACTCATGACAAGGGAAGAGAATATGGGAGCTACTGAAGATCGAACTCTCACAATTCACACCAGGAAGAACTTCAAGAAGAAGGATAAATTTCATCAAAACAAGAATAAGGACAAGAAACAAAATAAGATCTAGATATATCTTTCCAATGTTCGATGCTATACTTGTGATGAAAAGGGACACTTTGCAAGAGATTGTCCCATCATAAAAAAGAGACACTATGCTCATATTGACGAAGACTACGGACCGACAAACAAAATATTTAAATGAGATAAGGATGATTCAGAGGAAGAGTATGTGCTAATGTCAGCACTTACTAGCACTGTCTCACACGGAAGAAATGATTGGCTTGTGGACAATGGAGCTTCTAAACACATGACGAGATACAAGAAATCATTCATCAATATGTCTGAACATGAGTAACCACACAAGGTGAAACTTGGGGATGATTATAAATACCCCATAAAATGGAGTGGATAAGCTTCATACAATCTTGACTCTAGGAAATCCTTAAAGATGAAGGATTTGCTATATGTTCCGGGATTGAAAAAGAGTCTTCTCTCCATCTTTGCACTAGATGCAAAGGGAATTAGGGTTGAATTTTTCAATGGCCAAGTTCTGATGTGGCCTAGATGGAATACAATAGAGGATGAAAAAGTGATTGGAGAAGAAGACACATGCTTGTACAAGATAAAGGGACAACCTAAACAAGCACTGGTTCATGAGTCAATTGAACCAAGTGAACTATGACATAGAAGGATTGCACAAGTTCACTACATAGCATTACCGATGGCAAGAAAAGTAGTCTCTGGACTTCCAAAGATCCAAGCAAAGCATAAAGGCATTTTCAAAGGATGCACACAAGAAAAGAATGCAAAGAAGACATTTCCCAGCAGTGAGAGCAAGGACAAATTAATACTGAAAATAGTACACTCAGATGTATGTGGACCCATGTCTTCTGGTTCATTAAGCAGGTATGTGTACTATGTTTCCTTTATGGACGATTTCTCACGTAAGAATTGGATATATTTCTTGAAAGCGAAAAGTGAAGTTCTTAGTAAGTTCAAGGAATATAAATCCTTGGTCGAGAACCAAACCGATAGGAAGATCAAGACTCTACGGTCAGATAATGATGGGGAGTTCACTTCAGAATAATTCAAGGAACTCTGCAGAGAGTCCAATATTAAGAGGGAGTTAAGAAATCCATACAATCCTAAACACAATGAGGTTGCAGAATGAAAGAACTGAACCATCATGGAAGCAACAAGAACTATATTGCTGCATTACTAGGATCTTCCTATGCTCCTTTGGGAGGAGGCAGCAAGAACAATTATGTATGTAAAGAAACGTACTCTTTGTCAAGTACTTGATAACAAGACTCTTGAAGAGGATTTCTCAGGAGAGAAACCAAAAGTCATCCATTTGAGAATACTTGGCTTCCTGGTGTACATACATATACCAAAGGAGAAAAGGGCTAAGCTCGATCCTTCTAGGAGGAAGGGTATATTCGTAGGATACAGTGAGACATCAAAGGCCTACTAAATATACTTCCCAAGATTCAAGAAGACTGACATCAATAGAGATGCAACCTTTGATCAAGACTTAGTGTTCGCAGGTAGTATAGAAGCACGTATTGTGGAAGCAGATATGAAAGGTGATCAAGTCAAAGGATGATGCACACGACAAAGGATAGTGCACAAGGAAGAGAAGTTGAAAAAGAGTCGGCTTGGTCATAAGTTTTTACTTTTTGGTCATAATTTTGTAGTTTTTGGTCCAATTCAGTTAGATAGTCGGTTAATGTGGACCATTTTGTAAAGGCACAAGCCTATATATAGATTTAGAAGTGTAGTAGGAAGATATCAAGAATCTGGTGAACGAAGTAAGGACGTTTTGTCTGAGATTATCTGTAGAATATTGATCAGTGTGTCTATTTTGTATTGCAAATCTATGATGTATTTTGGGACTCTGTCTTGATGCGCAACAGTAATATGACATGAGCGGATGTTGATGGAAATTCTTTGTCTTGTCTTTTGCTGCTTTTATTGTTTAATAATGCAATCTGAATGACTAATTGTTGCGATATAATGATGCGATGTCTCTACATATTATATGATTCCATGTTTATCGATATGTTTATGGATAAATCTAATGGTGTGATATAATATGAATGGTGATCAATGTGAATAAATATGATTATCTTGAGTAAATGATGATGAAAAACCCCAACCTGAATCTCTAATTGATATCGACACAGTAAAATAGTAGATAATTATATGCGTAGATCCTCCTCTTTACTGCAAAAACATGGTTCATGTAGCAATCCTTCGAACAACTCGGGTGAGACTTCATCTACTTCACAGGTGTTGCTGGACAGGGTTAAACCTGTCTAGGCCGGTGCTCAGGGAGATCGCATTTTTTAGGGGTGTCGACAGAGTGTGGACCCCAGTCAAAAAAACTGAGTCAACAAATGGTTTTGTTTCCTAATTTGCATGAATTTATTAATGAATTCAAAGACAAGGTCTCAAAACCACAAATATTATTGGCATTGGACGAGGTGTTGAAGGCTACTCTAACACATTGGTTGGTGGCACATAAGAAATCAATCAATGGGTGGCCGTTGTGTCGCAAGATAATGGAAGTTCGGTTCGGAGAACTGGATCACCAACAAGTCGAGAAGTATGATGGACGAAATGATCCCAATGATCATTTGAAATCATGTCATACCACGTGGGTATCACGACCAAAGGACTAGTGGGTGCATGCTTTTGTACACACAATGGACGAAATACCGCAAAAGTGGTATCTATCAGTACAACTCCAAAGGGATATCATGACACATGAGGACTTGACGATATGTTTTAGTCACACTTTTAGTTTTGCGGATGTTTATCCAGTAATTCATAGCACACTACAACACATATGTGATGTTGTCTTGGAGATATTTCCCATTGCATATCCCGCAGAATCATATGAGGTACCAATGATGCAGTCGATGATGGAGTGTTACAACGTAACAGGAGGACCTGATGATGATGACCCAAGGAACATCAATATTCTAGAATCTAAAGGAAATTAAAACATCGCAGCACCAGAGATGTCGACAGACAAGGTTCACCAGCTGCTGAAGATTTGGAAGGTCGACATTGGGACAGAAGAGGAACTGAAGTTCACTATTGTAGGAGATTATTGGGATGAAGAAACTATGGCAAATATCATTGATCTGTTGCATGAGTTTCAAGACTTATTTCTGAATAAATTCTCTGATATGAAGGGGATCCTAGGAGATTTGGGAGAGATGAAAATCCCACTCAAGCTAGATGCGAAGCTAGTAAAGCAACGACTGTATCGCCTGAATTTGCGATACAAGGAGAATGTGAAGGCTAAACTTGATAGAATGTTGGACGTAGGAATCATCAAACCAGTCGAAGAATCAGAATGAATCAGCCCAATGGTCATACAAGATAAAAATATAGGTGAAGTCCAGATCTGTGACGATCTCATAAAGATCAACGAAGCATGTCTTCATGATCTATTCTAGACACCATTTACCGACGAAGTGTTGGAAGGAGTAGGTGGCAGGATATCTATCTATTCATTCGCGGATGACTTTTTAGGCTATCATCAGATCAAGGTTGTGAAGGAGGATCGAAATAAGACAATGTTTTTGACTAAGTGGGGATTCTTTCAGTACACAGTGATGCCATTTGGACTAAAAATCACACCTACGATATTCTCCAGGATCGTATTTGTTGCTTTTAAAGGCTTTATTCAAAAAATTATGGAGGTATACATGGATGATTAGACAACTTAGAGTGACATTGGGACATAGGAGATATTATCAGAAGTTCATAAGAGGATATGTTGAAATCACAATTCTCATGGAGAAGTTGTTGAAGAAAGATTCACAGTTTGAATGGAGCCACAAGTGTCAAGGGAGTCTCAACACTTTAAAGCAAAATATGGTCACCGCACCAATATTGGTCTTTCCAAACTAGATGAAAGAATTTCATGTCCATGTTGATGCGTCATCAATCGCGTTAGGAGTGGGTTTGGTGCAACCAAGGGAAGTGGATATCGACCATTCGATCACTTTTACGAGTTGGAAACTATCATGTGCGGAACAAAACTACAGCACGACAGAACAAGAAGGCATGGCGATGGTATATGCGCTCCTAAAATTCCGTCATTACCTATTAGGAGGAAATTTCAAGATGTTCACTCACCATTACTCATTGAAATACTTGGTTAATAAGCATGTGTTGTGGGGAAATATATGACGTTGGGTGCTACTGTTCCAAGAGTTTGATTTCAAAATAATTGTGAAGTCGGGTCGCTTGAATGCGGGACCTGATCATTTGTCATGAATCGAGATAGGTGAAGAACTAACCAACATCGAGGATGGGCTACTTAATGTGTAGCTATTCAAGGTTGGAATGGTCTATGACCATTATGAACACATAATTCATTTTTTGGTGACAAGAAAAGCGCTGGATGATTTCACCACAAGTCAAAAGAAACAATTGGTTGTTCGAGCTGCGGATTTTCAGTTGATTGCCGGACAACTCTATAAGATGGGACCTGATGAAATTCTACGTCGATATGTCTTACCGCATGAACAAGAAATAATATTGGGGGAATCACATGGTGGGGTGGCAGGAGGAACTAGGAAGATACTCCGTGCAGGCCTCTAGTGGCCAACTATCCATAATGATGTGACGGACCATGCAAAGAGTTGCGATGTCTACCAAAGAACTGGGAAGCCTTCACGAAGGGATGAGATTCCCTTAGTACCACAAATAATGCTACAACCTTTTGATAAATGGGCAGTGGAATTTGTGGGACCTATCAATCCACCAACAAAAAGGACAGGTGCATGGTATATCATCATAATGATGGATTATTTCACAAGATGGGTGGAAACCACACTAGTGGAGGATTGTATTGCTACGACTGTAACAAGGTTTTTGTTAGACAATGTTGTCACTCGGTTTGGATGTCTAAAGATACTGATGAATGATCAAGGGAGTCATTTCATCAATCACAACATCAGGGAACTGGCGAAGGAGTTCCATATCCAACACAAGAAAAGCACTCCCTATCATCCACATGTTAATGAGATAGTCGAAGCATTCAATAAGGCATTGGAGCATGTGCTCACTAAGGTCTGCAATGCAAGTCATGATGATTGGGACTTAAATATTCTCGTGATTTTATGGGCTTATCGAACTACTTGCAAACGGTTCACAGGACATACACCATTCAAGTTGGTGTATGGCCAAGAAGCAGCAATGCCAATGGAATATTGTTCCAAGTGTGCGATCACAACAATGACAGGGATTGATGATGAAGGAGCTCTGGAAGAATGCTTGACGCGGTTGTTGTAGCTTGAAGAAGATCGGTTTGTCACAGGATTTCATCAGCGAGTTGAGAAGGTTTGCTAGAAGGCATGGCATGATCGAAAAATCAAAACCAAGCATTTCGAACAAGACGATATGGTGCTTCTCTATGACAATAATTTTGCGAAACACCCATGTAAGTTGCAACTGCATTGGTTAGGCCCTTATGTAATTAATTTCATTACCGATGGAGGTGCAGTATAGTTGCAACAACTAGATGACACAATGCTTCCTAAGTTAGTGAATGGAATCTGGCTAAATCCCTATCGGGATAGCCAGGTGTGGCACGATGCTTAAGGCACTATGCGATGAAAAAAATGGAAGAGGTGGTACAAAGGAGGTTGGTGCACTAGAAACCAGTAACAATGCAAGAGGAAATGGATTGAGTCACAGTAGGATAGAGTTTGGTGACATCCACGGGGATGCGATATGGTTAAATCAGGTAGTTAATGCAATAATTAAACCAGTTGGGTGGCGTCGTCGAGGGATGAGAAGCACATTTATGGAGAATTTGACCATTAGATCAAGCGGATCGGTGGTAGATTCGGCTGACAAGTGGCATATTTGGTCATGATGATTGGAAAATATTTCGCACAGGTTCTTCCGAGCTATAAGAATGGGAGGGGTGCAAGTTGAGTGAACCATTATTGTTGATTGAGTGAGAATAGCATATAGAGATAGAAGAGAAAGGTTGAATGGTTGTGAGTGATTCATATTGATGGACCAAGTGATTTCCAGTGGAAGCATTCAGGACTCGCCACCCTTAGGCACATTGATTGAGGAATAAATGGTTGATTTACAACGAAAATGCAATGGATTCCACAAAAGAGGAGGGGCGCAAATCGCCCCAAGTATCCTACGCAGAAGAAGTGGACTACGAGGAGTTCCAGTTGAGTAGAAGTAGAAGTAGGGGCAGAGGGTGGACCATCTGTTAACACCCAAAAAGGGTTCACTACCTCATCTACCGCATTACATGGCTCATTTGTCCATTTTCCTACCATATTTCCATAAAAAAACCCATAAAACCATCTAAAAAGCCTCGAAAAGGCTTAAAATGCCTCCAAAAGGCCATAAAACCCTCTTTTCCTCCAAAAAATATCCAAAATTCCTCCAAAAAAGCAAAAATCTACAAAAAGGAAGAAAAAATATAAAATAATGAGGAAAATGAGGAAAAAACCCTAAACAGCTGAAACCCTAACCCTAAACCGGCACTCCACCACTATAAATAAGTGATGGAGACCCCTCATTTCATATCCACAATCACAAGTATCCTGCCTCTGCCAAAATTGCTCTTGAAACCCTAGCTCACCATTGAGCTACTTTCACCATTGAGAGCCCCTTTTGGCCCATTTCCACCATTGGAGAAAGAGAAGGAACAACTTGGAGCTCGGAGCCACCTACTCGGACCAGCGCAAAGGGCTTCACCAACCTCCACATCGGAGGTCAAATCAATAAAAAATCATTCTTTACTTTTTGATGTTTTGCTTCATGAACATGTTTAGATTAGTTTTTATTTTTGTTTAGCACTTTCTATTTTACATCCATTGAACTGCTACTAAGGAATCCATTCTCCTTAGTAGGTGCTCATTCGCACAAGCTAGGGGTAAAACCCTAGCTACAGTTTTGGCGACTCCGCTGGTTTTTATTTTATTTTATTTCCCGTTTTGTCCTCTCGGCTGTCGTTTTCGGCCGCCGTAAACCGCAATTTTTCCCTCCGCAGACGCGTCCCGACCGCGTTTTTCAGGCCCTTTCCTACGACCTGAACGCGCCTGTTGGCCGTTTTACCCGCATCCCGACCGCGCCTGTCCATCTCTTAGTTGCGACCCGACCGCGTCTGTCGTCTTTATTCCTGCGGCTCGACCGCGACTTTTTTCCTGTTTGTTGCGTTCCGACCGCAGCTTTAGGCCAGACAGTTGCGACCTGCGCGCGCCTGTTTCCTTCAAACCCGCGGTCCGACCGCACGATTTCGCCCCAGACCCGCGATCTGACTTTTGCACTTGTTCCTGCTTTTGAACCCAACCCCTTTGCTGCCATTTTTTTTGCACCTGCACAACCATCTGTTCTACCTGCAGTCCTACAGCCTTTTCTGCAACGGCATTTTTGTCCCCCTTTACAGAATTTTTTTTTAAATTTTTTTTTTTTTTTTCAGCATTATTTATTCAGAAAATTTTGCATGGTAAAATTTTTTCATTCAGTATTATTGTTATTTAGGAAGTTTCCCCCGTGGTGTGTGGCACTTCTCTTCTGGGTTTATAACCTCACGAGCACACAATCTGTCACCTAATTCAAAGTAAGACTTAAAAACTACTTAACTCAACCAACATTCTAACCCCACTTGGGTAACACAAAAGAATTTTTATAGTTAGGTAGGATCGGGGGGATAGGCTTCCAAAAACACCCCTCGGTTACTTACACTTGAGACATAGTTGTTGTCCAAATAGGGAACCAAAATCCCCTAGTATTTCTTGACACGGTCACAACCGGTTTATCAGAGGGCCTCTCCCTTAGGAGGGTTGAAGTCGTGAGATTGGTTCCGGAGGCCTGAGTGGAATACCGAACTCCATTCAGTAACTGAAGGGATACCTTTCGCAGTTCTCGAGATATACCTGTATAGGGGTATTGCGGTTAAAGGACCAAGCGGTAGATTTACCTTTCTAGACGTGTCATGAACAGGGTATCTTAGTTGCCATTCTTCTAGGATTTGACTACCCGGTGTCCCTCCCGGTAGGGGGATACCTTAGCCACTTGGATTTCCTATTCATATTGTCTAACTTGGATTTCATCACCTTGCAGAGGATATGTCTAGTTGAGTCATAATACTGCTAGTTAGGTGTTTGCATGCTCCCTTACCTCCTTTTGGTCTAGTGAGTCCACCATTTTTTATTTTTTAGAAAACCTGCTGCTTGTTGGTATTCTGACCATTTTTTGACACTCCCCCTATTGTAACACAGTTGTTATAGTGGGTGTTTTGAGTTGATTGTTGGCCTAAGTGCCCTATTTTTTGAGCTCTCCTTCTGCACACTCGGTTGCATTAGGGTTTTGAGTTGTTTTGTAGTTACCTCAACCCACAGAGATTTGACACCATTTGTCACCATTGGGTCCCCGAGACATTCTCACTGCCTCAGAGGCGAACCCCCATAGCACGGTTCACTTGACACCACCCGTCCTCAACATAGATCATCATCACTTGATACCACTTATCATAGATCTCGAGCCTTGTCACTTGACTCCACTCGTCAGCAGCATAGGACTCCGTCACCAGATACTGACGCCCCTTATTTTACCTCTGATTCTGAGCCAGAGTCTGAGAACCCCATTTACACTGCCCCTACTAGCCCCATGGCTGGCGTGACTCCCACTCCCATCTTGGTCGGGACCGTTGGTGGCACATCCACCACTACACCAGTTACCACACCTGCTATGGGTATGCCCTCCATGGGGCCCCCATTTACCGTTCCCCTCACGGCACCTATTCCCGCAGTAGGAATACCTATTCTCACTCCATCAGTGACTCATACCACCCATGGTGGTGCAGGTCCGTCCTATACCACCTTGGTTCCCCCACTTGGGGGAAACCTCCCTCACATTACCCTTCCACTTGGGGGCATCAGCCCCAACTTAATCCAACCCACTACCGTGTCACATTCTTCGTCCAGTTTGCCATTCATGGCTAGCCTCAACCTGCCTGACCTAGACAGATTAACCAATGACCCCATCCGACACGACCCTGCGTGGCCTCACATGCCCACCAAGATCCCCTCTGACATCCCTAGGTTCGAGGGCAAGGCAGGTGAGGACCCACAAAAACATATCATGTCCTTCCATCTATGGTGTTCCTCCAAATCCATAGTAAACGACTCTATTCGCCTCCGTTTATTACAGCGCACTTTCACTGGCTCTTCTGCCAAGTGGTATATCGAACAACCCCATGGAACCCATGCCACCTTTACTTCCCTTGCCTCGACCTACCTGCAGTTCTTCTAGTTACCTGTCCGCTATGACGTAGGCGTTGAGATCCTACTATCATGCAGACAAAACACGGCTACCCACATCACGGACCACATTCATGAATGGCGTCGACGCCGTAGTTTATGCAAGATCAAGTTAGACGACCGGATCTTCCTAGACTGGTTCCTCAAATCCCTCCTTCCTATCATTGCTAAGGATGTAGCATCCGAACGACCCCAGTCTGAAGAAGAGGCCATCCTTAAGGCCCAGCAATTCGATCTCATTTATGCCCAGTCAGGTTATCTTTATACCATTATCCCTGACGCCCCTCACGACAATTCCTCCTAGCACGATGCGCCAGGGGCGTCCCACACTGCCGACGGCATCATTGGCCGTGTCTCTTTGCAGCCTCAACCATTTTCCATCGCTCGTCCTACCCCTGGCCCTGACCCTTCGCGGGCTAGCTCACAGTCTGGAGCAACCAACCCGTATGCTCCCATGACACATCACCACCATTCCCATGGACCCTCATGTCCACCTCAGTGTTTCAGTCATATGACTCCTACTTACACCCCCTCGGTCATACCTCGGCCCTACTATCACCAGCAGGCTACACCAGCTCCTGTGCCATCACAAGCCCAACCCGTTTATTACCCACCACAGCCAACCCCTGCGGCAAACCCACAACCCGCTCCACAGCATTATCAGCAATACCCTCAGGTTGCTGCACCTGCGCAGCATCCAGCTACATATCATCCACCATAGCCTGCTCCAGCTCCTGCGCAACCTCAGAATCCACCTGCTGTCCAAGGGCAAGTTTACACTCAACAAAACCCACAGCAAAACCAGAACAACCAACGCAACCAGGGCCATCAAAATCGTGGCAGAGGCCGAAATCGTGGGAACAACCAACCGACCGAGCAAGCTGGTCAACACCCTATTCCCCCCGCTAATAATAATGCGGCCCCTGCTAACCAAAACCCTGATCATCCGCCCAAGCAGGCTAAAAACCCCAATTTGCGAACAAACTATCCTTGTTCTATTTGCGGGGTCTATGGCCACTACACACATTTTTGTCCACATATGGAGCGAGTTCGGCAACTTTGGGCTGCTGATGTACACCGCCAAGGGCAGGCGGCTCCTCAAGCACCACCCAACCCCCCACAACCTCAGCAGCCACCTTTGGTGCTGCAAAACCCCTTACCAAACCAAGGCGTAGTGGACACTGAACCGTTGGCTCCCCCTTAAGCTAACGCTCCCATCCAACAAATCACTTACGCTGCTCCTGATCAACCCATGTCTGATTCAGCTACCCACCACTTGTTGATGATGTCCTCCGATGAGATCAACCTCCAGACTCGGCGGAACCAATATGGCTCCACCCCTGAAGCCTCTCCCACTGATAAACCCACTAACGCTCATCCCACTGATCAAGCGTTACGCATACCTCCACCTCCATTAGATGGCGCTCCCAAAGCACCTCGTTTCCCACTTCGTCGTATCAACAATAACCCCAATGCGCGGGCTGCATCCAACTACAACATTGTCGATGACTTAGCCCAATCCCCCACAGCCATGTCTACGTTAGAAGTCTTAAAAAACTGCCCTTTGCAGCACAAGAATTTACTCTCAACCATTGGGGCTATCGATCCAAATGATTCGCAGTTAATGGCATTTGATTTGGACCAATCCGAACCTCGCCTGCCTTGCACTTTAGCATTCCAAGTTTCTGTTTCCATTCGGAATTTTGTCGTCCATCGATGCATTATCGATGAAGGTGCCTCTACATGTGTCATGCCCACCTCCATCTGGTAGAAAATGGGATCCCCCCCTCTCCAGCAGTCCTCTACTGCGTTGCGAGCCTACGACGGCTGTTCAGCTCAACCACAAGGCCTATTAACTAATGTCCCCATCCAGTTGGCTGGAAAAATCGTCCTCATAAACATCGAGGTTATCAATGCACAGCTTGATTATAACCTTTTACTTGGCCGCAGCTACATGTATGCCATGCGGGTAGTTGCTTCTACCGTTTTTCGTACCATGATGTTCCCCCATGAGGGACACGTGGTCAAGGTTGACCAACTCACTTACCATGATCCCAATGCCCCCGCGACACCCGAAAATGTTCTCCCCATGATTGAACAACCTGTTTCGGGTGCCACCACCTCATTCGTTTCTTCTCTGGGGAACGGCATTTACTCTGACGCCCCAATGACCTCGACCTTCCCATCTATTCCGCCCCCGTCACCTGCTACTGAAGTGTCCGACCTATGTACCCTGTCCCATAACATGCGAATTCCTACTAATCAACCGCCCTTGTTGCCTCAACCCCCTTTGGTACCTAGTCACATTGGTGCTACACCCATCCATACCATTCCTTTCCTCTTCCCTCCCTCAGGATTAGTTAGCGCCTCGGTCATGGCCACCCTTAGCCTTCTTGGGTTAACCTTAGGATTACCTGTTTGGTATCTTTCACCTCCCGTTCGTCCGCCGACACCAGATGTCGTCCTGCAACTGGTGCAACCCATTGTCACTACTAGTCAACCACCTCCCGGTATCGCTACCCCTTCATCCTCCGCGAACCCCCCCCCTCCTCTTACCAAACCCACTGGGGGTAGAGGCCCCCAACCTTACACTGCTGTCCCACCTCCTAAGACAGTAAAAAACCGCCCTATGTTTCATACTCCTTCCAAATGCGCTCTGTACGACGAATTGGGCCATGCGACTCACCTATGTCCTCAGTTACCGGCATTACAGGAATACATGCATTACAGGAATACATGCAAACAGCATCCTATTCATCCCTCAGAACTCCCAGCTGTCAATACAGAGATTGAGAAAATCCGCACGGGAGGATTCATTTATCATATTGCCTATACCACCTGGGTTTCAAACCCTATTCCCGTCAACAAGAAACAAGGCACCCTTAGAGTATGCACTGACTTCTGAGACTTAAACCGCGCCTGTCCCAAAGACAATTTCCCTACGCCATTTATTGACTAGCTCATTGATGCGTGTGCGGGGCATGATGTCCTCTCGTTCATGGACGGTTTTTCCGGATACAATCAGATCCAAATCCGAAAGGAAGACCAGTACAAAACCGCTTTTACTACCCCATGGGGCACCTTTGCCTATCGCGTCGTGCCTTTTGGCCTAAAAATTGCTGGTGCCACATTCCAGCGGGCCATGACCTATTGCTTTCATGATTTGGTCCATATCCTGCTCGTCTACCTTGATGACCTTACAGCTCGTTCCCGAAAACGATCAGACCACCTTATTGACCTTCGGCAAGTTTTTCTGCGTTGTCGCAAATATCAGATCCGCTTGAACCCACACAAGTGCGTCTTTTGCGTTTCGGCAGGCCGATTGTTAGGTTTCATTATTTCCCAGAAAGGAATTACTGTTGATCCCCTGAAAGTCCAAGCCATCTTAGACCTTCCCTCTCCTCGAACGCTCCGGCAACTCCAAAGTCTGCAAGGGCGATCCAATTTTCTTCGACGCTTCGTTCCTGATTACGCCACAATCGTTCACAGTTTCTTGTGCCTGCTCCGTACCCACATACCCTTTGTCTGGGACGAACAAGCAGAAGCTGCATTCAAAGCCCTCAAGAAAGCTCTCACACAAGCCCCCTTGATCTCCCCTCCGGATTTCTCTCAGGACTTCATCCTCTACGTCTCGACATCTGAGCATGCTGTGTCCGGAGTCTTGGTTCAAGAAGACACCTCACGCCAAGAGCATGTCATTTACTACATCAGCCAGACCTTGTCCGACCCACCCCTACGTTACCCATATGAGGAGAGACTAGCCCTAGCAGTGGTATTTTCCGTCCAAAAATTGCGACACTACATTTTACTTAGTCATACCACAGTCGTCGCCGACTCTAACCCCATGGTATATCTCTTAAACCGGCGTCTCCTGCAAGGTCGTGTGGCTAAATGGGTCATTATCCTCCAGGAATATGACCTCATGTTCCGAACACCTAAGAGCACTAAAGCCCTTGCACTTGCCCAGCTCATCACCGATCTCCCTTCCTTCGTCCCGGCCCCACCTATCTCCGAGGAGTTACCCGATAATCACTTGTTCACTATCTCGTCCGATGACCCGTGGTACGGTGATATCTTGTTATACCTGCGCACGCAGAAGTTCTGACCCACCGTCATTCATAATGGACGTCGTCGTATCCGTCACCAGGCCTCTCGCTACCTCCTCCTAGGAGATGTCCTTTACCGGCGAGGATTTGACACAATTCTTCGTCGTTGCCTTACACACGAGGAAGCTGAATAGGTCCTTAATGATTGTCATAGCGGTGCCTGCGGCGGCCATTTCTCAGGGATGGCCACTGCCCAAAAGGTCGTCCGCGCTGGATACTTCTGGCCCACACTTTTCACCGACTGCATCACTGCGGTCAAGCATTGCCATAACTGCCAACTTTTTGCCCCCAAGGCCCGGACACCACCTGCTCCATTACACCCAGTCGTCACCGTTGGTCCCTTTTGCAAATGGGCCATCGAATTCATGGAGTGTAGACCCCCATCTGCTAACGGCCATAAGTACATCATTGTCGCCGTTGATTACTTCACCAAATGGGCGGAAGCCATGCCTACCTTCAACTGTACCGCTGACACCGCTGCCCGTTTCTTCTTTAACCATGTTATCACTCGATTCGGGGTCCCTAAATAGTTGGTCTCAGACCATGGATCACACTTTGAATATTCCGTTTGGCGCGAGCTATCCACCCTTCTCAAGTTTGCACACCAATTTTCCTCTGCCTACTACCCTCAAGGGAACGGTCAAGTCGAAGCTGTTAACAAAATACCGAAAACCATACTCCAACGCACTGTTGATCGGCATAATCCAATTGGCACCATATGCTATTCCCTGCCTTATGGGCTTACTGTACCTCCACCAAGACCGCCACTGGTTTTACCCCGTTTCATTTAGTTCACGGTGTAGAGTCTGTCCTCCCCATCGAGTGTCAGATACCTGCCTTACACATCGCCATTGAGCTTCTCCCCGATACCTGCCCCCTTGAGCAACGTCTACTATCCCTCGAACAAGCAGATGAAGATCGCCGTGCCACTCTCCAGAACATCGAAGCTGCCAAAAAACGCTCCAAAGCCAGTTATGACAAACATGTTCACCCTCGAACTTTCCACGAAGGGGACCTCGTCCTCGCCTATGACCAAGACAATGACAAAACCGGTAAAGGAAAGTTTGAATCCATGTGGCAAGGCCCTTACATTGTGCAAACTTGCCTCAGTAAGGGGGCATACGTTTTAGTCGACTCTGAATGCCACCCTTTATGCAACCCTTGTAATGGGTTGTACCTTAAACGTTTTTACCCATAACTGAAGCCGCGACCTCATTGGTCCACATTGTAAAGTTTGCTCTCCTTTTTTGTTTTTTACCGTTTTTACCATAATCTCACATTCATCGTCTTTGCATGCCCACAGATGGACCATCTTCCACCTCGTTACATTGGCTTCGCTGATGGGGCAAGCCGCTGGTCTCCCAACCTGGCTTCTGCAGCATGGGTTTTATATTCCCCTTCCAACGAACTAATTCACCTTGACGGAATATGTATAGGCGCCGCTACCAATAACCAGGCAGAGTATGATGCCGTGACTGGTCTCCTGACTGCTGCATTCCAGATGGTCATATGTCACCTTCATGTGTTCTTGGACTCCCAGCTACTTGTCTCCCAGCTCAACAACTGCTACCAGGTGTGCGATACTTGCCTATTTAGAAAAAACCTGCGTACAAAACAACTTAGCCGACAGTTTGAATCCATCACATTCACACATGTCCCAAGAACTCAAAATAGTGTCGCAGATCAAATGGGCAATAACATCCTAGATTGGCATATCAACCACACCATGTAACACCTCCATCATGCATCATTATCCCATAGCATCTCATCCAAAGATATATATAAAAAACCAAAAAGACTGCATTGCATCAACATTTGCATCCATGTACATAAACCATAAAACCACATAAATATCCATAGGGCATCCACGTGCCTAATCATACATACACCATGTCGCATTACATAAAATACACAAAGGGGCATCCACGTGCCCAACATCCTAGACTATTTGCATCCACGTGCAATACAAACATACAAACACATCATCAAGCGCATCCACGTGCGTACAAATGAAACAATATCACAAAAAAATGTGCATCCATGTGCATATATATATACATATCAACAAAAAATACATGTGCTATACATGTCCTGAGTACCCCCTGTACTCAGCCATACAAAAACATATGTACATCCCTAAAAGCCTCATAAGGTATAGGCCGTAGCTACAAAACTCGGGGGGAGTCCCCTGCACTCCCTAATGAGAGTCATACCCTGCATCACTGTCAGTGTCTGCTGCCTCTGAATCCTCCCCCCGCTCCTCCTCCGGTGAGTCCTCATCTCGTTTGGGCTCCTGTGCCCGTGCCCTGTCTGCTAATATGGCCACCCGGATCGCAATCGATCTGAAATCCCGAGGTGCCCTCAAGCACTCCTGAATCACGGCCAGATCGATGTCTCACCACCCCTCGTCAGTCACCCCCACCAGCAACTAGTCTAGCAGCACCCGTACGGAATCCAGTGTCCCCTCTACATCTCGGTGACGCACCTCCCCCCGCCCAGGTAGAGCTGGAACGGCCACAATAACTCTCCGCGCCACATACCCCGGCGGCGGCCTCGGGCCCACATCTGCAGATCAACCATTTGTCAGTAACACTATATCAAATGACTATCATACATAAAACTTGACAATGCAATTAAAATATACGTACCATTTGGCCCCCATGCCTGTCCCGGCGGCCGTGGTGCCTCTGGATCTCCCGTATAGTCCATATCTCTATATGGAAAATCGTCCAGGGTCAACGGTAGCTGGAGCCACTGCAGGTACAGCTCCTATGTGAAGTATCTCCCAACATCGCCGCCACCACGGCGGCACATCATCTCACCCCACCGCACCATCCGAGGCTCCTGCACACCTCCCGCTCTAATCGGCACCCGTGGCCGCAGTGTGGGTACCCGCTCCATGAAAAATGCGCATAAAAACGAACCATAGCAGAACCCCTTGCCAGATTCCTTCGCCGCGGTCAGCTGCCGCTGCACGCAGGTCAGGAACATCTGGCCCCAAGCATAATACACACCACCCAGTACCCGCTCCACAAGCTGCATCTGGCCCCCAGACACCTTCTCCGATGACTGGGATCCCAAAACCCGCACCACACATGCTGCCATAGCCCGCACTACCGGCTCCTGTAAGTCTCTCACCAAGAGTGCATTCCTCTGCACCCGAGCCTCTGCCCCACAAAATCGCTCCAGCATATCATCCATATCGATGTCCGCAGACACCCGCGGCTGAGTATCTGCCACCCTGCCCAGACAGGGCAGCTCCGTCAAGAAGTATACATCAGTCAGGGTGAGGTCCACCCTCTCACCCTGCACTCGGAAAGCCTGTATCTCTGGCTCCCAGAAACTAACCAGTCGGTTCAGCAGCAACGCTGCTGACCGTATCATAGGTATCTGCGCGAACTTCGGCAGCCCAAACAACCCCAGCATCGATTGTACCCGAAGGTCCTCTCGGATGATGACCATAATCTCATCCAGGATCTCCCACTCCCTCCATAGCACCTGCGGCATCCTGTCAATCACATAACGAAGTCTCGTCAAACTCAAATCAAACAAATCAGACCTTCCCCCTCATCCAAAAAACTGGAACAACTCGGTCACTAACCGTGGCTGTCAGGCCTAAACCCGCGGTTTCTGACCGCGGCTGTCAGGCCTACAGTCGCGGTCTCCGACCGCGGCTGTCAGGCCTACAGTCGCGGTCTTCAACCGCGGCTGCCAAGCCTAAACCCGCGGTCCCTAGCCGCGGCTGTCCGGCCTAAACCCGCGGTCCCTAGCCGCGGCTGTCCGGCCTAAACCTGCGGTCACCAACCGCGGCTGTCCCGGTCTAAACCCGCGGTCTCGAACCATGGTTTCGACCCCCTAACCCACGGTCCACCCACGTGGACCGTACAAATCATCCCCTAGGACCCACTACCCACCCCCCAAACCCAAAAACAATGCAGGTATGAGTTTGACAGAATACCTATATCTCCCGAATCTGAAAACGGCCAGTCGGATCATCCAGAAATGCCACCTCAGCTCTGGTCCACTCTGATCATGAGTCAAAGTCAAATAGTACAAATGACACTTGTCATGTTGTGCCCACTTACCATTTATAGTGCGTTGACTTTGTTCTTGTTTTGGCCATTCTGAACCCATACGGAGTCCGTTCTCCACACCATTTCTACCATTGGAATCAGCACGACGAGACCGTCACGATGGTCACCTCGTTGCATTATTTTTTCTACGTCATTTTTTGCCCATTTTTTAGACACCGCTAGTCGCCTCGGTTTGCATGCCACTTCGGCCGCTCTCCGTTTTTAACACTTTTTATATCACCGGATTCATATTTCCGAGCTCATGATGATGCTTGAGATCATTTCTCGCTCTCACTTGGTACAATTTCAACATTGTGTCCCGACATCTTGCTGCCTCATTGTACGTGCCACATCAGCTGCCATCAGATTGTTCCATACTTTTTACATGAGCCATCCACTCCTGTCATACTGCAAATGTTCCGTTATTTTGCCATGATTCATTCACCCCACAAGGAGGCCCACCAGTGTTCCTGCCCACCCTCAGTCCTGGTCATCATAAATGTTCCTTGATTGAACACTTCCTCCTTGCCTGGCCATTAATTCAGAGTCTTCTTATTTGCTTTCAAACTCCTTAAAATTGAAAGCAACCATGAGCATGTACTGTCCTGGGCTCGTAAAATCCACACAACAGTACCATTCTATTACTTCAGAGTCTTCTTACTTGCTTTCAGACTCCTTAAAATTGAAAGCAACCACGAGCATGAACTGTCCTGGGCTCGTAAAATCCACATGACAGTACCATTTTATATCCACACTTCTTCTAGTTCCCTAAAGAAGTCCCCCCACACCTCTTGGCACTATGATTGATCCTCTCGGCAGCACCACCACTAAGGTCGCCTTTGTTCAGAGTATTCTGGAGTCTCCTACCATTTTACCACAGCTTGAGTCTCCCTCAGCCCAATGAACCTCCCAGATCCCATACAGCTATGATCCCTTTACCACCAATCAATTTCATGTGCTGCCCGATCGTCCCCGCCATTATACTCTGAACAAAGGAAGTTTGAGTCCACCCACTCTACTTGCCCAGTTATTTACCCCAGTTTATCAACCCTGCCATCAGTACTATCACATTTCGGTTTTGCACCTCGCGCTCCTGTCAAGGAAACATCATTGCCTTGATAGTTGCAGGTCTCCCTCTGTCGACGACAGCCCCTCTATTCCAGAGGATAGACCCAGAGGTCCCTGCGCCTTGGACCCATCACCATCTGTGGTGAGTGCCTACGGACCATTTTGGGAGGAGTCATCATTGCCTCTCCGAATAGTTGTTTCTCACATGCTTGACTTCAGCACCTTAATCACATCGTTGAGAATCGCGCAGGATGTATATCCATTCCATTATTTGTCGAAGACCCCGGATTTCCCCCGACTCTAGCACATTGGTGAGTCACTTCGAAACGCCCAGTCATATGTTCCCGTGGATGTCCGGGCTGCGTTGGCGATTGTATTCGGAAGCCATCCAGTTCCATGCTTCCTCGAGTACCCATTTCAGTTCCAGATCAATGTACCATGGCAAGTATGACCGTTGTCACTTTGATCCAGCAGCTCCTCAGTTCCTTTGGAACCACATTCAGTAGCACTGCTGTCATTCTAGTGCATCAGTTGTTCAGCTCAGACATGGTCAGCCCAGCAGTATGTTCCAGATTTGTGTCCCTTCTGGACCCTTATGATATACACAGTGGATCTCTATGTATCCTACAGGTCCCTCTTTTCGGGCCTCAAAGTTATTTTTATGTATCTTGATATGAACATGGGTATGCCCGCCTCGTCCAGATTATTAGATGATTCCTCATCCATTATTGAGGTTATGTACTTTTCAGTCCTTGCAGTTGGTTCGAGATCGTTGTTTCGAGCTTTAGTTGGTTCCTTCTCTTCTCCACACCCCAGGAAAAACAAATATGACTTATGATGTCCATCGGCCATACGATGAGCTCCTGCCCTCGCACATCAGGGGGAAATCTGTTAACACCCAAAAAGGGTTCACTACCTCATCTACCCCATTACATGGCTCATTTGTCCATTTTCCTACCATATTTCCATCAAAAAACCCATAAAACCATCTAAAAAGCCTCCAAAAGGCTTAAAATGCCTCCAAAAGGCCATAAAACCCTCTTTTCCTCCAAAAAATATCCAAAATTCCTCCAAAAAAGCAAAAATATCCAAAAAGGAAGAAAAAATATAAAATAATGAGGAAAAGGAGGAAAAACCCTAAACAACTAAAACCCTAAACAACAAACCCTAACCCTAAACCGACACTCCACCACTATAAATAAGTGATGGAGACCCCTCATTTCATATACACAATCACAAGTATCCTGCCTCTGCCAAAATTGCTCTTGAAACCCTAGCTCACCATTGAGCTACTTTCACCATTGAGAGCCCCTTTTTGCCCATTTCCACCATTGGAGAAAGAGAAGGAACAGCTTGGAGCTCGGAGCCACCTACTCGGACCAGCGCAAAGGGCTTCACCAACCTCCACATCGGAGGTCAGATCAATAAAAAATCATTCTTTACTTTTTGCTATTTTGCTTCATGAACATGTTTAGATTAGTTTTTATTTCTGTTTAGCACTTTCTATTTTACATCCATTGAACTGCTACTAAGGAATCCATTCTCCTTAGTAGGTGCTCATTTGCACAAGCTAGGGGTAAAACCCTAGCTACACCATCAACCCCTGATCCTAAAGATTCTACGATAAAGAGGGGGCCAATAGTCGAAGACATTCCTAGGTTTACCCCCCCATGCAAACTTGGTGTTGCACGGATAAAGATCACCAAGAACCAAAAATACCCTATTCGAATGTCGACGATGCCTTTGGAGATGTGCTGCACGTTGAATATTGTGCCATTATTAACAAGGATGAAGTAAAGAGACCATGACTTGTTGGAATAAGCTAAGTGCACTGTGAAACTATTCAAGTCACAAAAGAGGGATGATGGAGGACCACTTGTTCGTACACCGCAACAGTGGGAAATAGGATTACACAGGTCATGGTTGTTAGGCCTCAGACACATGGCACGTTTTGGTTGTCTAAGAGAGACTAATGCATGTGAAAAGCAGTTGTTGGCATGCTTCCATGCCAACTACTTGTGGTTGGACACTAAGGTTCCAGTCACCATCGAGTTGATATCACAAATAACCGGGTTGCTGATGAGTAGGCTTGATCTGTTGCAATGTTTTCGCGGCAACGATAATGAGAAGTGGTTAGCTGCTAAGTTGAAGAGGAAGTATGGGATGGACTGTGACAACAAAGCATATGTTGTTGACTCTATAAATGACCACATAGTTCAGATCGCAGCCAAAATTTTGTCTATCAAAGTAGTGAGGAAGAACTTCCCCAATCAATGCACATCTGGAGTGATTGCATGCATGGAGATGTGTGCAGAATGAGTATAGATGAATTGGTCCTTTTTTTTATTGAACTAGTTGACGGATGACACCATGCTTGTCCAAGAAGGTAAGAGACCATTTACTAACTCTTGGATGTTGATATTAATTGAACTAGTGGGATGGTCAGAGCCCCAGGAGTACCAATGCATGGAGGTTGAAGTCGTGTGGACATGCAAGGGAGTGCGGTACCAAAACATGTGGTATATTAATAAGAGGGAGTGATTGGTAGATTGTGTGATACAGTTTTGGATGTATTGGGATGCGCTGCAAATCACAATAGAGAAAATTTCACGCCTTTTGGAGGAGGCAACCGTAAAAAATAGGAGGATCACAAGATTTGCAATGGGACCACATTTTATTCATATCCAAGTGCACTGAGATCAAGGAAAGAAATGGTTGGCCACCTAATATAAGTTGACCAATGAAGAGCTTGATGCTATAGTCAAAGACTGGCCCACCGAGTGGAGAATCTAAGTGAGTAGCATTGATCTGTCGGATATCGAGCCAGGTCCTCCACCTAATGCCCAGGTAGACCACATGCATGAACCAGAGAGTGAGCAAGAATCACAAGCGCAGTCATCAAAGACTCCAACAGACTCTGAACTAGAGTGACAGTTCGAAGAAGGTTGCACAAAGCATAGGTTCAAGCAGGGTGAAGCAAGAAATGCCCCAACCATGACAGGGGATTAGGTGACTCACATTTTTACTACAATCACCACAACGACCACTGCGAGTGAGGCATATGTCAAACAACATTCGACAGAAGGATTTCAGGAGGTAAAGACTCAATTGCAGTCTTTAATTAATGTTATTTTGGAGATGGTACTAGAAGCCAATGTATTATAAAAAATAGGTGAGCTGAGCATAGGTAAGCGGATTCAGATTATATAGATTTAACCGCGCGCATTGGAGACCAACAATTAATATGTGGATACACCACTTCAACAGTTGCATTGGATTTTAATGAATTACCTATCCACACTTTGGTGCAGTTGCAGAAGATGGCTAGCCAAGAGATTGTCAACAAAGAAGCAATCATCGAAGACCACTTACTGAAGTCGCGGGAGCATGAAGAATTGGTGAAGCAAGAGATAGAGCCCCTCAAGAAGGCGCATGATGTTGTATCTGTGGAGAAATCCCATATATGGGATGACAAAATGTGGTTAGAGAAAGTGATGGCATTTTCATGTCAGGAAATTCCTAAAATTACAGACGATATGTTCCTAGAAGCGAAGGTTATGCGACTGGGCCAAGTTATTGTAGATATGCGCTGAGATATTGAAGAATTGCAGACACGGGTGATCCCAATCACACTACCCAAGTAATTTGCAGTGCATAAGAGAATGATAGAGGATGTGGCAGCGTAGTTGGAAGAAAGTGAGAAGGCAACCAAGTTAATATCTGATGAAACTGCGCAATTTTGGGGTAGTGTGGTTCAATACGAGCAGTTATAGCAATTGAGAGCACACAATTGCATGACGCTGAGGCATAATTAATAGTGATGAGGGAGTCACTCAGAGAGATGCCCCCCATTGTGCAAGTAACGAAGGCAACATAATTAAAATCTTTGTAGCAACGAGCAACCAAGGAAAGCGAGTGTCATTAGTTTCACACCACTCAGCTGGATGAGTTCCAAGAAGTTGGTGAGTAGTTAGCGCTTAAGGCAGTGAATGCATTTCAAGCAGCACAGGATAGTCAAAATTAGGTGACCACCAAAATCATTGAACACCCATCTGAACAGGATGTGGAGGAATGCATGACAATTAGCGAGAAGACAAAAGCTGCAGTCAACAAATTCAAGCAACAATACGAGGATTTCAAGATAAAGATCAATGAGTATACAATCTCCAGTTGACATGGCTTGAGGACGATCCACAAGATTGTGTTGGGGTCCTGTTGGCAGGAAGTATAGATGCGCGTAGTGCGGAAGCGGATACGAAAGATGCATAAGAAAAAGGATGATGCACAAGACAATGGATAGTGCACAAGGCAGAGAAGTTGAGAAAGAGTCAGCTTGGTCATAAGTTTTGTACTTTTTCGTCATAATTTTGTAGTTTTTGGTCCAATTCAGTTATAGAGTCGGTTAATGTGGACCATTTTGTAATGGTGCAAGACTATATATATAATTAGAAGTGTAGTAGGAAGATATGAAGAAGTTGGTGAACAGAGTAAGGTGGTTTTGTCTGAGATAATCCGTGAAAGATTGATCTGTGTGTCTATTTTGTCTCACAACTTTGTGATGTATTTAGGGAATCTGTCTTGATGTGCAACATTAATATGACATGAGCGGATGGATGTTGATGGAAATTATGTGTCTTGTCTTTTGCTGCTTATACTATTTAACAATACGATCTTAATGAGTAATTGTTGCGATATGGTTGTTATTCCTGAATGATGCGATGTATCTACATATTGAATGATGCCATTTTTATCGATCTATTTATGGATAACGATAATGATGCGATCTAATATGAATGGTGATAAATGCGAATAAATATGACTATATGAGTAAATGATGATGAAAAACCCCTGCCTAAATATCTGATTGATATCGACACAATAAAATAGTGGATAATTATATGCGTAGATCCTCCTCTTTACTGTGGAAATGTGGTTCCTGTAGCTCTCCGTCAAACATCTTGGGTGAGACTTCATATGCTTTGTAGGTGTTATTGGATAGGGTAAAACCTATCTGGGTCGGTGCTCAGGGAGATCGCGGTGTTTAGGGGTGTCGACAGAGTGTGGACCCGTATCGATAGACATGAGTAAACACTTAACATACTTCATATCCAGGAGGAAATCTATTCAAGAGGTCGAGGAACCCAAAGAGATGAGAGTCTGAGATATGGAAATTGGAGAAGCAAGTCTAGAGGACCATGAATATCATGACATGACAGAACCGCAAGAACTACTAGAGTCAATCCTTGAGAAGGAATCCCACAAGAGGAAACCAACATTTGAACAATAGCTCATATAAGATTCTAAAAGGTATGGCGCTCCAGAAGGAATACATAGAGAGAGAAAAATGGAAAATCCCTACAATATCTATGTGTCTCTACTGTGTTACATCATTGACAAAGAACCTTCCACCTATGAAGAGGCTACATAAAATAAAGAATGGAATGATGCTATGATCAAGGAATATTAGTCGATCATGAAGAATGATGTATGGAAGATAGTTCCGATACCGAAGAAGAAATTTGCCATGAATTAAAAATGGATCTACAAGATCAAGCATGCTGCAGATGGTAGCATCGAGAAATACAAGGTAAGGTTAGTAGCATGAGGCTTATCACAGAAATAAGGCATAAACTATGAAGAGACATTTGCACCTGTGGCAAGGTACACTTCCATTATGACCATACTTGCATTGGAAGTAGTTATGAAATGGAAAATACACTAGATGGATGTTAATAAAGCTTTCTTGAATGGTGTAGTCGAGGAGGAAGTGTGTATGGAACAACCAATGGAATTCGATAAAAATGACAGGAATACCCATGTGTGTAAATTAAATAAGGCCTTGTATGGATTGAAACAAGCACCAAGGACATGGTATGGAAGGATGTATAGCTTCCTCATAAGATTAGGATTTACCAAGAGTAAAGAGGATTCCAACCTTTACTTCAAGGTTGAAGACATAAGACCAGTGATGCTCCTACTATATTTCGATGACTTGTTTCTGACAGGTGAAGAGGAACTCATTAAAGATGCAAGGAGAAGACTTGCTACAGAGTTCAAGATGAAAGACCTAGGTATGATGCACTACTTATTAGGCATGGAGGTGTGGTAGAGTGCAGACGGGATATTCCTTGGTCAAGGAAAGTATGCAGGGTAGATTCTGAAGAGATTCTAAATGTTGGACTGCAAGAAAATAATCACACCTATGGAATCTAAATTGAAGATTATGAGTGATGCTTCATCTGATTTGATTGATGCCACGGTGTATGTTCAAATGATTGTCTTAGTGATGTAGCTAACGAATACGATACCAGACATATGCTTTTCCGTGAACATCCTGAGCCAGTTATTGATGGATCCAAGACATGTTCACCTAATAGATTCAAAGCATGTACCGAGGTACCTAAAAGGTATAGTGGATTATGGGATCAAATATAATGTGAATAAGAAGATTAACCTACATGGTTATGTTGATTCAGATTGGGCAGGTAGCGCCATTGACATGAAGAGGACTTTCGGTTTCTATTTCAGTTTGGGATTTGGCATGATCTCCTGGTTCAATAGGAACAAATCATTCATGGCATTGAGTACAGTCGAGGCAGATTATGTTGTTGCTTTCTCAGCTAGTTGCGAGGTAGTGTGGTTGTGAAAGATACTGTCTTACTTATTTGATCTCCATTTGGATGTGACTTGTATCTTCTACGACAATGACAGTTGTGTGAAGCTTTCATAAAATCTCGTGTTCCATGACAAGTCAAAGCACATCGAGATCAAATTCCACTATATCAAAGATATGGTGCAAAGAGGAGCAGTGAAGCTCTAGTACGTGGAAACAAATGAGAAGATAATTGATGTGTTGACCAAGCCTCTAGTCATAGTGAAGTTCGAGTACTTCAGAGAAAGAATTGGTGTGATCCAGATCGAGACCCCTCGAAAGAGGGAGTGATTTGTTCTAGCATGGCTAGAAAGATAGGTTGTCTGAGCGTAACATCTTTGCGAAGATCGTAGGTTTCTCAGACGTAATAAGTCATGTAGGTTATCCTTGGATGTAATAAGTTCTGGCGAAGGTCGCAATTTATCCTTGGATATATAATCAGTCCTGATATGATTCTATGCTAGAAATAGCAGATGCATAATATCTCACATGGAAAATGAGACAGGTTGTTCGAGTAGAAAAAATACTAGTGAAGCAAGATGCTCAGATGTAATAAGTCCTATATGTTGTCCTCATTTGTAATCAGTCTTGGTGAAGCTCGCAGGTTATACTAGGATGTAGTTAGTCTTGTGACAGGTTATTCGAGTGTAAATATGATGCTTGGAGGGGTACGTAGGTTGCTCGAATGTAATAATTCCTGTGATTTGTCTGTGTAAAAATATCCCTAGCATGGTACGCAAGTTACTTGGATGTAATACTCCCTAAATTTTATCTGAATGGAAAATATCTTGGACACAGGTTTTTTAGATGTAATAAGTCCTTGAGGTTGACCTAGAACTTAAAATTCCCGTTGCAACAAGTTGTTTGGTTCTAATCAGTCCTTACATATATATCTATATATGTGTGTGTTCCCATGTTGATATGATTAGGTCATGAAGCACTTTAGGTGCACCTAGGCAGTTCTCCTTTGTTGATAGAGCGCAGGTTGACCATGGATGCTCTGTGTGCTTTGTTTTGTTTTGTGTAGGACAAAAAGAGATGATATAGATACTATGAGATGAAGGTAGAAGACCCAGGTTATTGCCGTGGCAATGTAAAGAATGTCCTGAACAGTCTCTACGAGATGGCTTGCTCAATATGTGATGAAGACCTAGATGAGGACTAGGCCTACACCTAGCTTGAAAGAGGGTTGGCTCTGTAGAAACTTTCGATGACATATAGTATCATTTGATGATTGATAATAAGATGATGATGGAAGTGATGAATACTTGACCACATGTGTTGATGATTGTAGAAGAGAGAGAATACCTTCCTAGTTAATAGGGAGTGTTGATGTATTTGTAACTTTGGAAGATATTCTAATCTATATTATCATTATATGTTGTTGTACCCCCATTGGAGATGTGTTTATCTCCTTGTGGGATGTCTTAATTGTTTCTATACCTTTAGGTACAACCTCCGTTGTAAGTTGGGGCAATAGTCCCCAGTGTAACATCATGTAATGTGTATTTGGAGTCTTTATAGGAGAAGTCAGCCTTGTTAGGGAGACAAGTTGACCCTATTCATGCATGTGGTCAGTCACATGAAAGGTATAAATAGGGAGGTGTTGTCCCTAATTTATACACACATAACACTCTCAAGTTCGCATGAGAGAGAAAGAGAGACAAGGGAGGAGAGATAGATAGTTGTTGAATACTTCTTACTACTAGGTTTGACCATCTTACTATTCTGAGTAATTTTGCGGGGTTTTCTCATTTATGGTTTCCCTTGCAAAAATATTTGTGTCTTGTATGTCTATTACATATTATGCATCTTGTTGTACTTGTTATCCTTTTAGATAAATATCCTATATAAGATCTAAGAAAAATTAACATAAACCACTTTTCCTGTTCTAATCAAAGCACGAAAAATGAAAATTAATATCAACACCATCTTATTGTTTTTAACGAGCTCGAAGATTGAAAGAATTCTCATCATATATTCTTCATTTTTAATGATCTTTACACATAATAGGAACTATGCTAAATATTTTGTTTCATGGTTTAGCGAGCTCGAAACTAAAAATAAAGTATACTCAAAATGAGTCCCATTAACGGCTATTTTCCCAACATTCCATCTAGTGGTTGGTACTTGTCCCCATTATAACTATCAAGTATCTTAAATCCAACATAATATAAATAGGTTGGAGACATTCCCCCCAAGATTTGTTTCATCTGCCTACTCTTCTCTCCATCCAACTAAATTCTGGGTTACTCCTAGGAAAAGGTTCACCAGAAATAGAGGAAGAAAGAGGATCAAGTGATACAGGTAAATGAAATAAAGGTTCAAGTTAAAAATACTTGACACAATGGAAGAATATGTTTCATTTTTTAATGATCTTGACACGAAAACAAGAAATTTGCTCATAATGACTTGTTTCATTTTTACACAAGCTTGAAACAAAAAAGAACTATGCTTGTGGTGACCTATTTCATTTTTACGCAAGCTTAAAACAAAAAATAACCATGCTTGAGGTAGCCCATTTCATTTTTTAATGAGCCTGAAAAGGAATAAAACTATGCTCAAGGTTAGTTTTATTTTTTAATGAGCTTGAAACCAAGAGTAAACTATGCTCAAGGGAGGTTTTATTTTTTAACTAGCTTGAAACTAGAAATAAACTATGCTCAAGACTCAGTTTTATTTTTTAACGAGCTTGAAACCAAAAATAAACTATTCTAAAAAACACTTGTTTCATTTTTTAACGAGATTGACACATAATGGGAACTATGATCACGATTGGTTTCATTTTTTAAAAAGCTTAAAACCAATGGTAAACTAAGCTTGGGAGAGGTTTCATTTTTACACAAGCTTGAAACCAAATATAACTCTGCTTGAGGTCAGTTTTATTTTTTAACGAGCTTGAAACCAGTTTAAAACTATGCTCAAGTTTGGTTTTATTTTTTAACGAGCTTGAAACCAAAATTAAACTATGCTCAAAGACATATGTTTCATTTTTTAATGAGCTTGACACCGAAAGGGAACTATGCTCACAAATACCTGTTTCATTTTTTAACAAGCTTGACACAAATTGGGAACCATGCTCTCTACTATGTTCTTACCCAACATGAAGTCCATAGGTTAGTAGGTTCCCCCCATTACATACTAAACTGGCAGCTTAACACCAGTATAATGTCCAGAGACTAGAAACATGACCCCCAAGATTCCCATGATGGGAAGAATCTATCGGTTTACAAGCGACTACACTTTGGGATCATGTCCATATTTGAGGGACATGACCGATGAAGGGGAAGGAAGCAAAAGAACATGCGGGACATTCAAGGAAATATGATGACTAGGAGTTATATGATGATCAGGTTTAACAAAGGAAAGCTTATCAATGGTCACAATCTTCCCATCATAGGGAAAATGCATAATTCGAAGGAGTGTGGACACTACAGCTTTCATGGCGTAAACATAATTGCGTCCAAGGAGAAGATTAAAATCTAAGGGACCTTAGACTACCATAACATCAATGTATATAGTTTTCCCTTCTAAGGTGCCAGGAAAATGAGGAAGGATCCCTAAAGGTGCAGTAGGTATTCTATTAAAATCCAATATCTAATCGTGGCTAGCACAAGATGAGGGAAACCTATAGCTTTCCAAGCAGTTGAAGATACAATATTAAGAAAAGCCCATTCATTAACAATAGTGTGGAGTATGCTCTTAGCGATAAATCACACATATATTTGGAAAGGAACAATCGAAGGAATATGATATTTTGATAGATTACTCCAACCAAAGGAAATAACATCAGTACTTAGAGAGGGTTCTGTTGAAACAAAAAAAAATTCCCCTTGCCTAGAACAATGACTACAAACAATTCAGGGGTTTTCAATTCACTCTCAACTGGAAGATGAGACAAATATTGTTTCAAAATGACTACTTCAATCTTAACACTCTCAAATGAAAGAGTGGGATCGAGTGGAGATGACAGGAATCAACCACTTTCACTTCACTCTTCAAAGGAAGAGTGGGATTAACTACATGTTATTCACTCTCTAAAGAAATAGTGGGATTGAGCGAGGATGGTACTGGATCGATCACTTTACCAACCAATGGGAGGTTAAGGGACAACTTACAGTAACCTGTTGGAAGTCATTGTTGAGGAACAGTAATATCTTCCAACAACTTTGAAGATTCATCCATGCAAGGAAAATGGTAAGTAAGGTGCATGTCCTTACATAGCAAGCAAGGATTTATGACTGTAACTTTTCGACTCTTAACCACTGAGTCATTGGTTAATGGGTTATCTTCAATATGATGACCAGAGGATGATGACATGGGTTTTTGGGAGGCCTTAGACCACACTTCTAAAACTTTGGATAGACCATGAAAATCCTTAACAATATGATCACCCTTGAAAACTATGTAAAGGAACTTAGGATTACGATGTGTTTATGTAGGAATATTAACACTCTTAGCGCTATGCAGAGTAGTTGGTTGAGATTTGTTTTTTTGTTTCTCTTCCCTCTTCTTAATATTCCTTTTCTTCTTCTTATCCACCTGATTACCAACATCATAAATTTTGACAAGTGAAGAAGGTGAAATGGAATAAGACACATCTGGAAAAGAAGGTGAAGGATAAACATGATGTTAATGCTTGTGTGATGGAGATTTGGGATCTAAAACAATTGGTGCATTTGGGATAACCAAAATGGAGAATAACCATACAAGTAATCCTGTAGTCAATCCAGGAAGACTTAATGTATCCATGAGAGGAGGACCAACATTTCCAAATGAAGGAATAACAAAAGGTTCCCCTTGAGAAGGGATCGTTTGGTTGGTAGTCCCATAAGGCATAACCATAGCTACATAACAAAACTACCTCTCTCTTTAAGAATTTTAATTGTACAAACAACAAGAACTACTCAATATAAAGAAACAATCAAACATGTGAAAGGAGTGGATAAAAATTCAGGATCCTCACAAGATTTTCAAACCATCACAACTTACGATATACTGCAGGGTCCAATAGTAAAACGTGACAAGGAGGATTGGGTTCCGTACCCTTACTTGGATACCTAACTACCTAGATGGTACGTGCAGAGAAATCTACTTGAGTATTATTCCCAGTGTATTGCAATGATATAACGACCAAAGGGATTTTTTCAGATGGTTTCAATATCCCTAATAGTGTGTCTCCCGATATACACAAGGTACA
>LPNX010624764.1:397705-442445 GCA_001517045.1 Pseudotsuga menziesii
AAAGATTCTTTACAAATTATGAAACATGAAATATTTTTTATTTCATTTTTATATAAAATTAATATTTAACAAAAGAAAATATTGAAGTAAAATAAAAGAAAAACAAATTGTTTTTTTCTTTTCAAGTATTTTTCAATATAATAAATAAAATCAAAGCAAAACTTTCTCTTTGAACTATTACGGAATTAAAAACCTATTTTCCTATTCTACAGAGATCTAAGGAAACAAATAGTAATCCCAATACAAGAGAACTCAAGACAAACTCAACACATGCACACAAAAATGAAATGAAATTTTTCCAATTTTGATGAATACAATCCACAGAAAAGAGCAAGAGGTTTCAAGCAAAGAAATAAATGTAAAATTCAATGCAAAAAACATAAACTCTTATTTGAATGAAAAGATAATATAATTCAAAGAGACTTCAAAATATATGATTCATGCCCCCCTATAGTATAGAATCAATCCAAAAGGGTCACTAAATACCTACCTCGACACAAGATGCAGGACTAAACTAGGTCATCCCCAAGAGGATGACACACTTTTCTCACTAAAGAACAGTGTCGGCAGTGCTTTCTGTCTTTGGGAAAGAGACGTCGATGACGCTCTGTCAAAACACACAGAAGGCATCATAGATGCGTCGACGTTTTGTCAGAATGACCCAGGTGTTTCGGAAAATCTAAAGAATAAAAAAGAGAGAAAATACCTTTAAAATAAGCAATTATTGGATAAAAAGGAATATGCTAAGGGGAGATACTAAATTGAAGAGGTAGATTGGAATTTATGTAGGATGAATTTTACACCTTAAATCCTTAAATGAGAAAAAGGAATTTTTTGAGAGCTTGTAATCAAAAGAAAAACAAAAATTCATAGATCTAATCGATCCCCAATGGAGTCACTAGTTTTGTTATCGGAAGTTCTCAATCAATGCGGACAAAGATTGTTTTTGTAGTCTACATGAGGCAAATCTAGAACAAAAGACTCACATCAATGCATCATCTCCGTAGATTGTCAAATCACTTGAATTCAAATATTTCCTACCTCACTTATGAAGGTGATCATTTCCTAGTGAATTCTCTTACAATCATTTGTACCTACAAAAGAAAGTAAAGAACAAGATACAAAAGTGAAAGAAACAAGATAATTTAACACTCTATGTTAATGATCAAGGAAAAAAACAATGAATAACTCAGATCAAGCACAAATTATTCATTGCAAAGGGGAATGTATTTGTATTATGAAAATAGAGAAGAAAAATACAACCAAATCCTTGATGTTGAAGCTCTGTCCTCACAATTCTCTTGTCTCACAATCACAAGCTCTACAAACTCTCACTCACAAGTCATACTCGTTTTATCTCTCACACTTAGAATGATTCCACATGCATGACGGTGTTGTTCTTGTTCCTCCTCCTCTTCCTATCATCCATGATGGTAAGCTTGCATATATAGGCCAAAGAGGGACCAAATGGGTTGAGATCCTTTGGGAGGAAGGTGAGGGATCATCCCTAGAGGTTAGGGGTACGATTTCCACCAACTCCAGTCAGTTAGGATAATCCTCCATGAATACTTTCATATAGAAGGTTCTCGAAATCTCTTTTTTTTCCCATTTTGAGAGTGTTGAATCTCCTTGCACACTAGCATAAGGAGATAGGGGGGGGGGGGCTCACCTTTTCCAAGTGAAATAGGTTTCACTAACACTTCCTGTCATTAGGAAAAAGGAACCGGGAAGGGTTAACGTTTTATGTGAGAAGACAGAGTGTGTCAGAGCTCCTAGGATTGAGAAAAAACTCCTCCAAAATATTTTTTGGCCAATGGTCTTCATGTGATTAAGAAAAGTGACATTTTTTGGGTGTAACACACTTCACCAAGTGTCAGTTCATTGGTCTTCCCAACCGAACCTGAATTCACCTAACTATTGCCTTCGTCTGTTGACTTCATCAACACTGCAACACCCTAATAGGTGAGATGCTTACCACCCTTAGGAGTCTTTATAAATGAAATATCAACTTCGTCTGACTATTCATTGCGAATTTTATCCAATTTTCTTCCCTAGCCAAGTCAAGAATGAAGAGATTTCGAACCAAAATTTTTCCATCGCATTGCTTCCTCGGTTAAGCAGTAACAATAGATTTTGAAATCCTCCGACTGATTTCCTCAACCAACTTCCACTCTTACTGACATACATGTATGGAAACTCAAGCTACCACTTGAAATATTTTCAAGCCTTGATTCCAAATATTTGGAGAAAGAGTGGTGAAGATCCCAATAATGCTTTGATACCATCTTATAACTTAGTCAACTTGATGACTAGTCAGAACGATCCCCAAGTGGCCATGCGGCATTGGCCGGAAACTAACCGAGGGAGAGACCAAATAAAAAAACTACGCCTAACCTATGAAATTTACACTTGGTCATTTTCTTAACTTAGCTTACTATGTGTTATACTTATCGATTTCACACTTAGCCATCCCACAAGCATAAACAATAAACACAGAAGAAACGCAAAACAACAATGTATGGGAAGGGAACCCCAACCAGGCGTACTCAAAATCTTCATATTTAGTAGAATTCAAGTTTACAACATTACATAGAAATGAAGGTTCCTAATTGGACAAACCCACCATGGAGGAACCAAACTGGATACCACTGGAAATCCCAACAAATTATGAACTTCTAACTGAAGATGTTATGTTGAGATTCCTTCTGCATTATTGCTGCAAGCTTCACCAAAAGCATGTTGTATGCGTGGCCTAGAACTAGGTTATTGTTGTGAATTATTCTCATGATTGTTATTTCTTACTACTATTTTCTAGAGAGCTCTCAAGCCAAGCAACCTCTCTACCAACCTTCCCTCACCAAGACTCTGGCCAAGACTTCAACCTACGGCCATATGTGTTGGGTGCACTTTTCTTGCGTCCCACACTATAGCTCCCCTTACCAAACTACATAGCACTGTATTGAAGCATATTTTGGTTCTTGACTTCCATACAATGCCTTTTCCTTTACATCCATCGCATATATATAGATGAGCAGCCCAGGTTTGTGCGACCCAAGGTGTGGTCACATGCCCCACTGCTATAACGGCTTTGGTCCATGCTAAGAATGTGCCAATTGCAATTGTTCCCACTTCTTAACCGATCCAACCAATGATGGCGTGGTGCTTCCCATAATTGTGTCCATATTCTAACCACCTCACCCATTTTCCAAACTAGGCTCTCTAGCCTTTTTCACACCCAACCTAGAGTTGGGGATTCTGGCACATTCCATGGTACAGAAAACTTGGGGATTCCAACCCAAGTGGTCCACATGTCCATGCACCAACTAAATTGAAACCGAATGTGCCCATACTTGCCATTTCTTGGACAGGGATAATTTTAGGGGCGAATTTTAGCCCAGTGGGCTATTTTTCCATGTTTTTCTCCCAAAAAAGATTCACCATTTTGCATTTTTTGAAGCCCTGTTTCGCCCAATTTTGATGGGGTAAAAAATTTTCACCCTAAAAATTGCCATATTATTATATAAATGATATAAAATCCTTGGAAATTAAAATATTTTTTGAAAAATATCGCTAATCATTTTATAGTTGGTGTTTTAAGAATTGGTAATATTCGCCAACATTTATACACTTTTAAATAAGTATGGTTCCTTAAAATCATCCCTGGTCTCGGACGTATTGAGTCTAGGCAATTTCCCCCTTCACAATACACATATGAACAAACTCTATGGTTTCCCCTGAGCGCCCTCTTGGTTATCCAACACTTTGTGTATTTTTGGCTAAGTGTCCAACCAAATCCTGGACCTGACAGGCTCCGAATTCAAGATACTTGGGAAATATCCGTGCTTGTCGCATGGGTAAGAGGTTGGCCAAGTGTCACAACACCAAGGTTGTTACATCCTCCCCTATCTTAAGTTTTTGTTGTCCTTGGAAACGTCTCCAACCAATCATTGTCTTTGGAAACTATGTTGCATACATCCTCATTGCTCATGACATCCACGTGACTTGTCTCTATCAGTCTATAGGTTCCATATTTTGTCGTATCTCATAAATATATGGGTTATCAATCTGTCCACTTAGAGTCTATTAGTCATCCATACCATTTCCATCTTTGCATGAGTCTTCCACAACTCAGTAATTTGTCAACTAGATAAATATTGCATGCTTCATCTCATTGGCTTCGCTTTTGGAAGTCTTATGGTGAAGCTCCCATGGAATTTCCTACGTGAGTCAAAGGTATAGTTCGATGCATCAGTCTCTTCTAACTGAAGAAAAAGTGTGGATGGCGCTTCCATCCATCACCCAAACTATTTTTCTTTACTATTTTCTATAGCCTTCTTGCTTAAGTGCACCAAGAGTGACACATTTCCACCAATTGTACCCTCTTCTGCAAGCACAATTGTCATGCCTTTGGATCGTCTTGCCATAATTTCCCATCAACAATAGAAGCACATAAGTCACAACTTGGAACAAATTCATCTACTTGGGTAGAAATGATGCATCCTTCTCGGCAACATTGGTTATGTCCCATGGTTGTGTAGCAATTGGAAAACTTCTTTAAGCTATTCAATGTTGATTCCACTAGCTTCTCCATGGCATCCATTCGCTTCTCCAACTAAATGACTGAATCCTTTCTTTCCTTCCCTTTTCCTTTCCCATCGTTAGGTTTTGTTGCACCTGGAAAATTGGTCATTGCCATTGATGTGACTTTTCCACTTCCCTCTAGCTTCCTCACCAACTGCAGATAGATAGGCTTTTCTCGTGACAAAAATGCCAAGCATTCCAAAAGCGACATAGGAGTTTCTTTTGCTTTCCATATGAAATTATGTCCCAACACCACATCAAAATCATCCATCGGAATGATGGTAAAGGTTTCCTCTCTTTACCATTCTCCAAGCTTCAAGGGAACTTGTTCAACTATATGTATTTACATATTCCTTTTACAGAAAGTGTTTATGCTCAAGTTATGTTTAATCATGGTATAGGAATACATGTGGTATCTTATATTATTGATGATTGAGTTGACAAATGAAATCCTTTAATGATTTCTATCTTGGCTCAATCTGCAAGTTGAGCCTTCTTTCTACATCTTCCTTCACGAAGTTATGTCACACCACTATCAATAAACGCTACGACTTGCTACTCTTTTACCTCTGTTGGAATGTATCATAACCATGCTAATTCTACATTCTACGTATCAAATCCTGAGTTGGGCTCTTCAACACTCCTTTGTCAAATATTTAGTATCAAAGCATTCAGCCGGAGCTCGAGTTATCAGAAAGGTACATCAGTAAGAGTGGGAACCAGTTGAGGAAGGTAGCCGAAGGATTCCGTAATCTCTTATTAATACTTAGCTGGGGCAGGAGTGCGATGATAGAAGATCTCTGCATTGTTTCTTGGTATGGAGTGGGAACTTGGGGAACTTCGCAAGTTACTTGTCAAACATTTTCAACAGTTCAACCAAGAAGGTGCCCATGGGTGGTAAGAAACTCACCTAGCAGGGTGTCATAGTGTTGACAAAGTCGGGAGAAAAATATAGTAGTTAGGTGAAGTCGGGTTTGGTTGGGAAGGCCAATGAATTAACACTTGGTGAAGTGAATAAAATCAACTAAGTTCCAAGATGGGAAAACACACCACAGAGTAAGCATTATAGTTGGACGAAGAGTCAGAAATGACCTCATATGTGGAAGAGTGATTTATTGAATAACACGAAGGCGAACCATTGTTGAAGACTCCTAAGGTGAAAACTAGTCTCACCACACTTGAGAAGAGCATGGAGCATATCTTTGAAGCTCTCTATAAGCAAGGTGAGAAGGTTGCAACTGTGGGTAGTGAGATGGAATGGATGCGAAAGGCTTTCAACAAATTTTTGGGTGAGTGTAGGGATTAAACATATGTGTTGCATGCCACATTTCAATATCACACAAAAGGTTGATTCAGGAAGCTTGAGAATGTTATGGAACAACTCCATCTTCACATCAAAGAGAAATATGAGACAATTGTGTTGTTGAAATTTTCTTTGGACAGTGGGAAGAGTGCGAGAACAACCATGAATATTCACATGAAGGATCCAGAACTGTTATGATGGTACACGAGATTCCAAGTTGTTGGGGAACTTCTAGTGGGGTATGGAGCAGTACTTAGACCAGATGAACGGAAGTTCGGATGAGTCCAATGTGAATGTTGTTGCCATGTTTCTCATAGGCACCACCAAGATGTGGTGGAGAAACTATGGATGATGCGGCTGAAGGATAACAGTCTGGATTGAGAATTGGAAGCATATGAAATCATCCTTGAAGGTACACTTTGGCCCTGGAAATCAAGGTTGGGTTTCCTGAAACAAGTTAATGAAACTCAACCATGTGTGGAAGTTCCAAGCCTATATCAAGGCCTACACTAGTTTGATGTTAGAGATAAAGGATGTGAGCAATGAATATTAGATCTATTAATTTACGAAGGGATTGTAGTCATGGGCACAGACATACTTAGGACACCAAGGTGTGAATTCCCTTGCTGCAGTGATCTCAGCAGGTAATAATTTATCGGACAATCATGCAAATGCAAAAGGAGAGTCTAATGAAAATGAAGACGGCAACGAGAGAGCTTCAGGAAATTTCATGAAGAAGACAAAGGAGAAGCCTAAAGCAGGTGGCAAGAATGGTAATGAGAGACCCAAAAACATAGACATGACCAAGGACAAGGTTAAACCGGTCTCTTCTTACATATGTACAAAATACCACTTCGCTAAGAACTATCCTTTGCAACTACAAAAGATGGATGTGGTGGATCATGAGAAACCATCAATTGGAGTGTTGCAGGTGTTGAATGTCGTCCTTGAAGAAGAACTAGTAGCGACGTAGTATGCAAACTTTGTAAAGTTGTGCTAAGTGTCGACAAAGGTGAACATGTAGTAGGTATTAACGTTGATTGATAGTGGTGCGAGACATAACTTTATGAAAGAAGATCTAGAAAGAAGGCTCAAATTGTAGATTGAACTAGGATAGATTATGTTTAAGGTTTGTAACTCACAAGTAGAAAGGGTGTTTGGTGTGGCCAACCAAGTCCCCTTGAGTCTTCGAGAATGGTCATGAGAGGAGACCTTTACCATTGTTCCATTGGATGATTTTGATGTGGTGCTGGGACGGGAGTTCATGCAGAAAGCAAAGGATGCTCCTATGTTGCATTTGGAATGCTTTTCATTTTTGTTATGAGACAAGCCTATATATGTACATACATTGAGGAATACACAGGGAGGTGGAAAAGTCACATCTCTCATAATGATGACTTTTGTAGGAGCAACAGAACCTCACAAGCATGCAGATGACAGGAAAGGTGAAGAGAAGGAAAGAAAATAGTCAGTCATTCGGTTGGGGAAATGAATGGAAATCATGGAGAAGATAGTGGAATCGTTGTTGAACATCTTGGAGAAGCTTGCGATCACTACACATCCATGCAGAAACACCATTGTTTTTAAGAAGGATGCATTGTTGTTACCCAAGTTGATGAAGTTGTGTCAAGTCATGTATTAGGTGCTTATATTGCAGATGGGAAAGTATGGAAATATGATCTAGAGGCGCATTGATTGTTTTTGTAGGTGAGGGCACAATTGGTGGAAATTTTCTTCTCTTCGTGCACTTGAGAAAGAACATTGTGGAAAACAGAGAGAACAACAGTTTGGGTACTCATGGATTCAAATTACACCATCCACCCTTGTTCTTCGATTGGAATATCTTTAGGCATCGACCTCTACTTTTGGTGTAGGTAGGAAAGGTTGTGGGCAATTTAGTAGGAGGTTTTCAAAAGAAAATCCAAGGATATGAATCATGCAAGCTTTTTCCAAACGATGTGACAGATCACCAAGTTGCGGAAGACTCATGGAGAAAGGGAAATGGGATGGGTGACCAACAGACTCCAAGTGGATGGATTGATCACCCAAAAATTAGTGAGATGAGGGAATACAAACTATGCAGATTAACATAGCATATGTGGTGAACTAAGTGATGAGGTTTCATGCAACAAGAAACATCAATTTTTCCAGAGACAATGGCCCGGTTGGAGAGATTGCAAGGGATGGAATCAACTTGAGGTGGGGGAGGATCTAAAGTCTTTGGTGCTATGGAAATTATATAGCCTCTTACCCATGTAAAATTATTATTTACAACAGGATCAAGAATCTAAAAGAGTCCTCACAATGAAAGAATTTGTCAATGCATAGGAAAAACAGTGAAAGAAGGAAAAAATTACACAAATGAATGATGCCAATAACTAAATATTCTATTACATTACAACATTCCAACATGTGTGTATCATAATTATATTACAAGAGGACAAAATCATTACCCTTTGGAGGCAGTCAAATGGAACACATGTGGAAAGATTACATTGGACCTAAAACCCCCCCTAGGTGGCCCAATAGGCTACAAAATCACCTCAAATTGTCATGAATGTCTCATGTGAATGTTGGGATGGCATGGGTGGTCATAAATTAAGGTTTTCTAGGTGTGGTGCAGTGCATGGTGGAGTGCGAGTGGCTCAAGGCAGTCCAAAAGGACCAAAAGAAACAAAATCAACCAAATACAATGCATTAGCGCCCTTGGTCAACCTAGATCCATGATTTAAAGAGTGGGAGAGCCCCAAGGGACCAAAATGTCATAAATGAGGGTACCTTACCTCCCGTTTTATCAAATTAAGTTCGTTGAGTGTCATTAATGGTCCAAAACCACCAACAACCTTAGGGAGACATCATATACCAAGGTTTGGACTATCTAGCATAGGTAAAAAAGAATGAGACTATGGTCCTAAGTGGTATGATGTTATAAAAACCCCCCTTTAATCCTGACTTAGTGTAACCAAATTAAAATTAATTCCTTGGAAACTAAGTCTCAAGTCACCTCTTACAAGTTTTTATTTGTCCATATAACCAAGGTAAGGAGGAAAACCTCATGGGAATAAAACCTCCCCTCTAAAATGGACATGGAGAAAATTATGAAGTGAATATCAATCATCATAACGTGTCACCCAAACCAAGTAGTGATCTAAGATAGGTTAAATTATTCTCAGTGAAACGCTTGGTGAAGATGTCAGTAGTTTTCTATGCATATGGGAAGTACTGCAATGATATCACATGGTGATGCACCAAGATCCTGATGTAGTGCATGTGAATCTCAATGTGCTTGGTCCTCTGTATCTGTATCTATACTGGATCTATAGATATATTTACTACACTTTTATTGGCACGCCAAATGGTAGTGGGTGAATCAAATGCAAAACCAAGTTCTCCAAGAATCCCTTGCAACCACACACATTGTACAACTGCATTCACTTCTCCTACGTACTCTGCCTTAGTTGAAGATAAATAAATAGTGTGATGTTTATTACTTGACCAGAAAATAGGACCATGTACAAGCATGAATACGTAACCTAAACTAGATTTTATATTATTTCTATCTTCATCCCAATCAAAATTAGTAAATCTTACTAGTTCTAGTGGAGAACTAGATGCAAAGTGTATTCTAAAGTGTTTGGTTCCTTGAACATAATACAAGATGATTTTGGAAGCCTTCCAATGGATCTCATGAGGCTTCTTCATATATCTAGCAATAACACCTACTACATAAGCCAAATCAGGCCGAGCGTGTGTGAGGTACAGCAATCTCCAAACTAGTTGTCTATACAACGAGTTGTCCATCAATGGAGATGAACCAAAATCACCTAGTTTTACTCCTCAAAGGAAGGGATACTTAGAAAATTTACATTCATCTACTTTGAAATTTTGTAATGGTTCTGAAACATAATTTGATTGGATGACCTTGGTACATGCATCATATTTCTCAATCTCCAAGCCAAGAAATTGTTTCAACAATCCTAGGTTAGTCATAGAAAATGCATTGTGCAATGAAGACTTAACTAAACCTATATCAGAAATGCAACTTCTAGTGATCAAAATATCATTGAAATAGAGTAAAATGATAAGAATATATTCATATAAATGCTTCAAATACACATTAGGATCATATTTTCCTCTTTCAAAACCTTGTGAGAGAAAAAAATTGTCCATCTTGGCATACCAAGCTCTAGGAGCTTACTTGAGGCCATAGAGATACTTCTTCAACCTACAAAAAAGTGAAGGATCATGAAGGAAACCTTCAGGATGATGCATATAAGTCTCCTCATGAAGTCCACCATGAAGAAAAGCACTCTTCACATTCATATGGTGCACCTCCCATCGTTTGGATGCAGCAATGGCTAAAACTAGCCTGATTGAGTCCATCTTTTCCATCGGTGAAAATTTATTTGTATAGTCCACTCCATGGAATTGAGAGAATAATTTAGAAACCAATATGGTCTTATACTTCACATCAGAACCATTATAATCCATTTTGGTCCTGTACACCCACTTACATTGCACTAGTTTCCTCTTGGATGGAAGAGGAACCAACTCCCGAGTTTCATTTCCTTGCGAAGACTTGAACTCTTCTTCCATGGATGATTTCCATATTGGGTCATGTGATGCTTCTTCATTTGACTGTGGATTAGATCCAACCATCATAAAAAATATCTCTGTAATATTTGAATCACAAGTGGAGAATGAATTTTGAAACTAAGATCTACTTTTCCTAGTGTCTTGTGGATCTCCTGCAATATCACCAACTACTTGTATGGTTTTCTCAACCCATTTTGGAATTGTGGGGGATTCATGATATACATGCATGTCATCATCCTCATATTCCATATCAGAATTAGAAAAATCAGAAATGGAAACATCACTTACATCATCATTGAGTGAAGTATGTGAGCAATCCCCCTCTACTAGTTCAACCTTTTGCATAGGCTCTTCTTCAAAATAAACACTTATCTCAATGATTTTTTGCTTAGATGAGGGATCAAATAGATTGTATCCCTTTGAATATTCAACATATCCAACCATTGTTGAATCCTTGATTTGGGGATGCAAGGCTTTTTTCTTCTTGGGAGGAATCTTATCCAATTCCTTTGAGCAAGACACCATGAGATGAGACACATCAGGCTTGTGTTCTATCCAAGACTCAAATGGAGTTTTGTTTTCCAAGGCTTTGTGTGGAACTCTATTATGAACATATGCATCACAATTTATGGCCTTGACCCATAGCTTAGGATACAAATACTTGGCCTCATCCCATAGCTTAGAAGACAAAGGCTTAGCCTCCAACATGCAGTGGCCATCTCCTTCAATGCTCTATTAGTGCACTCTAACACACCATTCTACTGAGGTGTGTAGGGAACTGAATGTTGCATTTGAATACCATTCTATTAACATAGTTGTTATAGGTTATTATTGTCATATTCCTTGCAATTATCAATCCTTAATACCTTCATATTATTCCCACTGAATTTCTCAACATAAGCTTTGAAATATTTGAAGATCTCAAACACTTCATATTTCAACTTGAGGAAGAACACCAAACAATATCTTCAAAAATCATCAATGAATGTTAGGACATACCTTGAGTTTCCATAGGAGGGTGTGGGAAGAGGTCCTATCATATCTGAATGGATCAATTCAAGGAATTGAACATCCCTTCTTTCCTTCCCCTTGTCATACTTGTGCTTTGCATGCTTCCCAACAATGCATCCCTTCCATGTTCATTTGAAAAACTTGATTCTTGGAAGTCCTTCAATCATATTTTCTTTGCTCAAATATTGAATATATCTATAGCTCAGGTGTCCAAACCTCTCATGTCGTAGCTTGATGATCTCATTGGCATGTGACAGAAGCGCATTTGTTGAGGAATAAGGAATAAAGTGTGAAAATGTGTACATCCTTGGCTCATGATCTGCAATACTCACTGCAACCACTTTGCCAGTGGAAAATTCAGAAATTTACACATCTTCTTGAGTGAATGTAACTCTCTTGGTTGAACCCGTGTGAGTAATTTGGTAGATAGAGAGTAGGTTTGTTGCAATATCTGACACAAATAACACATTGTTGAAGTAGCCATTGTCTAGATTGATCCTACCAATCCCTTTAGTTGGGATCTCTGAGTCATCTCCCATTAGTATGGATGGAACACAGTATGGATGAAGGGTCAAGAAGGATTCTAGTATGCAGAAGCCATGTTCCTTAAAGCACTTGAATCTATGATGAAGGAGGAATATCCAGAAGTGCTAGACTTCAATGCATGGCATCTCTCTTTATTTTCATAATTCGAACCTCCAACCGTCTTCTTTTCTCCATATCGAAGGGGGATGTTGTTATTCTTAAAGAGTTGTGCCATAATGTCAATTTTTTTCTTCATGCATGCACTCTCAAGGTGACAACCCTTGTGATAACAAGTGCATTTCGACTTCTCTTGCTTCTTCCCTTTGTCCTTGCTAGGATTCGAACCCCTGTCAGAATATTTGGGCTTCTCTTTGTCCTTCTTCTTCTCTTACTACTTTGAATATTTGGGATTTATCTTTCCCTTTGCTTTCTTTGAATATCCTATCGCAAGAGCTTGATCCTAAGTAGATTTGATGGTAACCATTTGAACCAAATTGTCTTGTTCTTAATTCATAGACTCCACGAAGTCTCCCAAGGATGGCATTTTCCAGTTTCAAATTTTCATCTTTCCTAAGTGAAATGTCGAAACAAACACTGAATATTAAAGTCCTAGATTCAAAATTATGGACAGAATCACATTCTCTTCCGTCTTCTCAATGCCACATTGTTTCAGTTGAAGAACCATGGATTTGAAGTGGGCGAAGAAGTCTTGGATTGTCTCAAAATGAGTTGGGTTCAAGGTGATCAACTCATTCTCAAGTTGATGGCCTCTTAGTTCATCGTTATTACCAAACAATGAATCAATATTAAGACACACCTCATTTTTAGTTGTGAGACTTTCAACATGAAATAGATGGTCTCTTGAAATACTGAGACATAACATCCCAAATGCTTCATCCATTTTGTTAAAAAAATGGACTTTTCAACAACTGAGTTTAACTCATTTTTTTGTCCCCATGGTAACTATGTAGAGACCTATGGATCTCAGCTGGATTACCATATCTAGAATCTAAAAGAGTCCTCACAATGAATGAATTTGACAATCCATAAGCAAAATAGTGAAAGAAGGCAAAAATTACACCAACGAGTGATGCTAATAACTAAAGTTTATATTACAATCCAACATGTAAACATGTGTGGATCATCATTATATTATAACAAGAGAAAATTGTTAGCCTTTGGAGGTAATCAAATGGAATACATGTGGTAGGATTACATTGGACCTCAAAACCCCCCTAGGTGTACCAATAGGCTCCCAAATCACCTCAAATGGTCAAGAATGGCTTATGTGAATGTTGGGATGGCATGGGTGGTCATAAATGAAGCTCTACCATGACTGGTGGAGTGAATGGTGGAGTGGGAGCGGTTCTAGGAATTCCAAAAGGACCAAAAGAGCCAAAATCAGCCGAATACAATCCATGAGCACCCCTGGTCAACCTATATCCATGATTTAAGGAGTGGGAGCACCCTTGGTCAACCCAAATCCATGATTTAAGGAGTGGGATTTTTCCAAGGGTGTTGACACAGATCCGTTGATAGGGGTTCAGTCATTGCCGAAACCCATAACACAACGAGCTCCGAGAGCACCGGCCCAGACAGGTTTTACCCTGTCCAGCAATGCCTACAGAGAATATGAGGTCTCACCTGAGATGTCCAAGGGAGAACTATTGGAACCAAGTTTCTGCAGTAAGAAGGAGGATTGCGCATCTACTATCAAAATTATCACAGCATTAGTTAGTAGATCTAAGCATTGGTTCATACATTAACAGATTCATATTGTCATTCAGTGGATCAGATCAACATACTTAGATCACAATAGAAATATCAATGCACATACAGATCTATCAAGATATCATCATTCATAACAGGAAATAATCGCATCATTTAGAGATAAACATCATAATGCATTATTCATTCACATTCAGATCGCAGAAAATAGGAAAATAGGAAGAGCGACAAAAAGACACAATGTTTCTGTCCAATCTCTATCATATCATATTAATATTCGCATCAAAACTGCAGGTTCACAAAATAGTTCTTCAATTCATATCTTGCTTCACAGATAGATCGCTGATAAGTTCAAGATAAAACTCAAGATCACATCCACAATATCTCATCCCCGAATAAGCCAATAATAAGAGTTAGCATTTACAATCCTAGATCTATTTATAGGCTTGCGCCTTTACATTGGAGGTGCACTTAAGTCAACTTCCTAACTACTTGGACCAAAATCTATAAAACAATGACCAAAAACTACAAAACGTGACCAAAATATACAAAATGTGGTCAATCTGCCTTGCACACCATCCTTCGCCTTGCGCATCATATTTGACTTTGCGTAGCATCCTCGATGCTACGCAACTACCTACCCTCAAAACTGCCTACCAACAGGCCCCCAACACAATCTTATGGCTCGCCCTCGAACCACGTTAGCTGGAAATGGTGTAACCGCTGATCTTTACCTTGAAATATTCATACTGTTGGGTGACCTCTTTGACCTATTCTTTCACTTTATCACTGATTTCTTTGAATTCTGTTACTTCATGCTCCAATGGATGCTCAACAATCTTGGAAGTGACATCTCGTTAGCCTTCCTTGACAACTTGTAGCACTGAAACCACTTTCATTGAGAGTTGCACTCCAATGTCCTAGAATTCGTCCAACTGTGTTATGTGCCTTTATTGACGCTCCCTTGCTTTTACGGCTTATTGTTGTAAATCCTTCAGCTCTGCTACCTTCGTGATCTGCACAACTAGAGGCAATGCTTTGAGGGATGTCCTCAACGTGTCCAACTGACCCTCAACTTCCTGCAACTGCATGGTGAGTTGTTCCAACTTCCCATCTTGGAATACATTTCCCCAAAACTGTGTAGTCATGTATGTGACCTGTTTTGCCTCTTTCTCCATTTCTTCTAATTGCGTCACTAAGTCCTCAATGGTGCTTTTCTATTTTGCAACCTGCTCTGGTGGTGTTCCTGGATTCATCAGCTCATGCAAATATTCATTGCCACGCTTAAGTTATGCAATTACGGCTCCAAACCACTGCACTTTTTCCTCAGCATCCATATCTACAGTGAATTCTGGAACTTCTTGGTAGGAAATAGAAACTGCTTGTTCTAAGCACACCCCATTGTCCCATAATTGTGCTTTCTCCACCGTTAATCGATCTTGTTCCTTCCTGAGTTCCTCGATCTCCTTCCTTGCCTCTACTTCTTTCTCTCACAACCTCAAAAGGTGGTCGCCAATAACCTACTCCCTATCAACCAACTCCTGAATTGCAGCCCTCTGCAACTGAACCAATGTCTGGGTTGATAGTTCATTGATGTTCAATGAGAGGTCCTGAAACTGCTGGAGTGAGGCATTGAGATCCTCACTGTTGGTCTCGATTGCATGCGACAGAATTTGAACATTCCTGACCTACTTCCCATTGCTGATATCACCAACCTTCTGCGACATACTTGCCTCTGGAACCATTTTCAAAACTGCATCAGTCAAAGAATTGAGGTGATTTTTTACCTCACCAAACCCATCAATCGTCTGCTTCTTCATTTTCTCTTTTGACGTAGCCATTAGAGGAAATTTGGGGTATAAAATGGGCCTTATAGTAAAATGCACCAACAATAAATTTTGTGAGTTGGAATTCAAGAACTAATAGAATTTCAATCAAATGAGTAAACCACAATGGTTGAATTGACATATTTGTCATAAAAGAAAACTACTTTTTTTGTTTGTATTTTCAACATATCTCCATGTGTTTTTACTCAAATTTCAAGCGGGAGAGCTCGTTGGATGCAGAATTTAATTTTTCATCCAACGAGTACCCACACTGCATACTTTTGACAGACCCCGCTACCCCAAAAACAAGAAATACCTAAAAAAATGTGATGATGATGTCATCATCACATTTTCAGGTTTATCTTAGTTTTGGTATAGCAGGGTCTGTCAAAAGTATGCAGTGTGCATACTCGTTGGATGCAAAATTGAATTCTGCATCCAGCAAGATCTCCTGCTCATAATTTGAGTAAAAACACAGGGAGATATGTCGAAAATACGAATACAAAAAGTAGTTTTTTTCATTCTTCCTCCAAAATTAATAACTATTATTTTATTATTTTAACTATTATTTTATTATTTTCCTAGGAGGCCCATTTTAGACCTCAAATTTCCTCTAATGAGTTGCTGTTGTGATCGCTACGAAAATACGACTTACTTGTTCCTTGGTCATTGGCCTTGTGCTGTTGGTCGCACCCTGCTCTTGTCGCTTCTTTGTTCGTGATTCCTCGAACATCCAATCCACCTCTTATATAGTTGGGGTTCTTTTTGATGCTTCATATGACTCGTTCTCACTCTATGGGTCAGGCATAGGATCACCCAGAGCATCGGTTGGTGGATTCATCGATACTTCCTCTACGCTAATGGGTTCTCGCCATTCCACTATCCAATCATCCACGATGGCCTCCAACTCTTCATTATAAAGTTTGTAAAGTGTGGGCAACCACTTCTTATCGGTGTCTCTGCACGCTTGCACATGAATGGCATATGGCCCTATTGCAAACCGAACAATGCGTTAATATTTCGCCACTGCCTCCTCTGGTAAGCATGATATCTTCATGGTTGCAGCCTGCAGCACCTCCCAATACAGCCAAAATTGTATTGAGTAGTCCTTGAGCCGTTTCGACTACTTAACATACCTGAGGTTCTAGTAGCATGCTCCTTTGCATACCTTAGCCTCCTCAACGTCCATGCCCTAGTAGTCTTCGGGATCCATCCAAGAAACTAGAGTGATCGAAATGAGAATCTAGCTATAAGTGAATGGCCACTGCCCCTCCTGGATTGCTAGTGCATCATCTGCTAACTGGTTCATCGAGAACAAGGACTTGTTCATATGCACACCCAATGCGCACTGCTAAGCACATTTTATGACTGCAGAAGTGCACTGGTTGGTTCAGTTCTTTCTAACTACCTTCCTTGTCAGAATCCTAGATGTGATGCAAAAAACCTGCTCATTAATTCTGTCTACTACATATGCATGCCCATTGCACTGCAAACTACAGCTCTTCTTTAGCTTTGTTGCCAGTCTTTTATCGTTTTCCTTCCCCCATAAATATTGCGATGGGTCAGGCCCCTCCTTGGGAAACCTTGTGATTTGTGAAATTAGTTCAATGGTGATTGGCACCGGCTAGTCCAGGCACAAATAGCCTCCATGAAAGCATGCTAATAGATTATTCGCACATGCGTTGGCTTCCACCAACCTTCTGAAATGTGGCATGTTGATGAAGCCTAACAACCCCGATCTCTCCAATACGTGTGCCCAGTCATGTGGAATGCGCGCTACTGGGTCATTTCAAGCTTCTGCTACCGGTACAAATGGGTCTGCGGAGATATCAGTCGACGCTAGCATGTTGTGATATTCATACTTCATTTTCATGATGGAGGGAATAATTTCCATGGTGCATAGCATGCCCTGCGGTATCGTCGACATCTTGACTAGATACCTCTGGTTCTTCGTTATTTTTCGTGGCTCCGCATCAGGTCGACACAGAGGAACATAGCTAGGGATGTCTGCAGTGGACACCCTAGTCCTAGTTTTGGAGTCCTCAACCCTTGATGTTGATGGTCCCGTCTTCTACGCGCCACCTCTTCTGGAACCCTTGTAGAATTTTTGGTCGATCGCTTCTTCTGTACTGGTGATTTGGGTCGCTACGCCCCTCTCTTCTTCTTAGGAATTGATGTTGTACCCACCAACATGCTGATTGCTTCTTGCTCAATGGGAACCCCTATAATCGACGAGTCTCTCCCACTCAAACTTTCTATCAGTAATGGCTCACTCGACATTCCTCACAAACTCCCACAAGTTCACAATGCGACACCTCAACCTTACTCTGCTCTATAAGTTTACTGCACAACACAACACAACACACTACAATCACTTCTACAACAACTTGGCAGCTCAATATTTTCAATGGTGACTCCAGACCATGACATGCCCCTTCTTATAGCGTCGAGTTGATCATGTGAATGATATCTTAATAATTATGACCAAATCCTCATTAATCACCTGAATCTGTCATCGATCCTCCCAATATAAAGGTTGAATCCACCATTAATGCGCATCCCATCCAGGAGCGTTACTGTTTAACTGTTTTAAATACTGTATTTATTGCTGAGTTGAATCTGTCGTGGGCCTGCATCCATTGTAACATCACTTTCTAACTGTGACTGTGACTTCTCTACTTACACAACCCCTTCCTCCTACTGACCATCTTATGCAAAACAAAGTTTCTTTTTTCGTGCAGTGCCTCAAGCATCGCGCACCACAGAGCTCGTCCTGTAGGGCGTAATCCTGCTTCTGTTTACTAACTTAGGCATCATCGCACCATCTAACTGTTGCAATTGTGCTGCACCTCCCATATTAATGGAATTGATTACATACGGACCTAACCAATGCATCTGCAACTTACCTGGATGTTTGGTGAACTTGTTGTTATACATCACCACTAGGTCTCCTTGTTGAAAGTGTTTGTTCTCGATATGTTGTTCATGTCAAGATTTATGTCGATCCTTCTCAACTCACTGGTGAAATATCGCAACAAAGCGGTCTTCCTCTAGCTGTACCAACTTCTTTAGACGTTCTTTTAATGCTCCTTTGTCATCCATTCATGTCATTGCTGTAATGCGCAAACTCGAAACAATGTACTCCATTGGCATGACTACCTCCTTTCCATACAACAACTTGAATGGTGTCTGTCCTGTCAATATTTTGCAAGTGGTGTGATACACGCATAAGAATGTTGGAATCTTTATATTCCAGTCATCATATTTTGCATTAAACACCTTTGTGAGCGCATGCTCCAACACCTTGTTGAACACCTCAATTGCCCCATTTGCTTGTGGGTGATAAGGGGCACTCTTCTTATGCTGTATCTAAAGCTCCTCTGTTAATGCACTGATAGTGCGATTGATGAAGTGACTCCCTTGATTGCTCATTAATATATTTGGACAACCAAAATGAGTAACAACGTTGTCAAACATGAACCCCGCTATTGTCGTAGTGGTGCAATATACAACTGGTGTAGCCTATGCCCATGCCATTAGATAATCCATTGGCGTAATGATATACCATACATTGGTTCTTTTTCCAGGTGGGTTGATTGGTCCCACAAAGTCCACTACCCATTTTTCAAATGGTTGTAGCTTCACCTGAGGTACTAGCGTCATCTCATCCCTCCTTGATGGTTTCCAGTGCTTTGACAAGCGATGCAAGTCTGTGCATAGTCTATTGCATCCCCTTTGAGAGTTGGCCACCAAATCCTTGCATGGAGCACCTTCTTGGCAGTAGAGAGACCTCTGTAGTGTCCATCGGTAATGCCTGCATATGCTTCTACCAATACGTGCCCCTGTTCATGTGGTAGGACACATCGCCGTAAGATCTCGTATATTCCTAGCTTATAGAGTTCTCCAGCGATCAACTAGAAATCTATGGCTCGAACAACCAACTTCTTCTTCTAACTTGTAGTAAGCCCTTCTGCTGTTGTTCCTGTTGTCAAAAACTAAACTATTTGCTCATAGTAGTCATCAACCATCTCAACTATGAATAATTATGCATAAGGTAACCCATCTTCAATTTTCCTCAGTTCTTCTCCTGTCTCAATTCACGATAAGTCATCTGGGCCTGCATTCAAGTGACCCAGTTTCACAATTATCTCAAAATCAAATTCTTGAAAGAGAAGTAGCCAATGGCATATCTTCCCCCCCAACGCAAGCTTATTCGCCAAGTATTTCAAAGCAGAGTGATTTGTAAACATCTTGAAATGACCTCCCAATAGGTATTGTCAAAATTTTTTTAGTGCTTATACCATTGCCAACCCTTCCCTCTCTGTCGTAGTATAATTCTTCTCCATAGATGATAACTTTTGACTAGCGAAAGAAATCGGGTGATCAATATCACCTTCACCTGGTTGTGCCAGCACCAGTCCTAGCGGGGTTGATGATGCATCAACATGAACATGGAACTCCTTCGTCCAATCCAGAAAACCACTATTGATGTGGAATCCATCTTTGCCTTTAATGTGTCAAAACTACCTTGACACTCCTGACTCCATACAAATACTACATCCTTCTTTAGCAAATTCTCCATACGGGTTGTGATCATGGCATAACCTCTGATGGACTTGTGATAGTATCATGTATGGCCTAATGTCGCTCTAAGTGGCTTCACATTTGTAGGTGGTGGCAAGCTCAAAATCAGCGCAATCTTGGTTGGGTCAACCAGCAGTCCTTCCTTGCAAACAATATTCCCCAGCAACATCCCAAATGGTGCACAGAAAATGAACTTATTTGAGTTCAACAGGATCTGATGTTGTCGAAATTGCTCCAGAATCAATCGCAGGTTTGTCAGATGATCCTTTGTCAGCCCTAAAACCGTTCTGTCATCCATGTCAACTACCAAAAACTTCTGAATAAAATCCTTCAATGTGGTGACAATAATCTTGGAAAATATCGCAGGCACATTCTTCAGTCCAAATGGCATCACAGAGTACTGAAAACATCCCCATTCAGTAACAAAGGTTGTCTTATGGCAATCCTCTTTTGCAATCTTAGTTTGGTGATAGCCAGAAAAGCCATATGTGAATGAATAAATTTCTTGACCTCCCACTCCTTCCAATACCTCATCAGTAAATGGTGTTGGAAACAGATCATGCAGACATGCATCATTTAGTTTGATGAGGTCAACACAAATCCCAACCTCACCTGTCTTCTTATCTTACACCACCATGGGAATGATCCATTTTGATTCCTCAACCGGTTCTATTATCCCAACATCCAGCATTCTTTCTATCTTGACTTTGACCCTTTCCTTGTATCGTGGATTCAGGAGATATGACCACTGCTTCACCGGCTTCACATATGGCTTCAGTGGGATCTTCATCTCTCCCAAATCTCCCAATATCTCCTTCATCTTAGAAAACTTTGTAGGAAAAAAATCTTGGAACTCATGCAATAGATATGTGATCTTTGCCATGGTTTCTTCATCCCAGTAGTCCCCAAAATTTGTGAACTTCGTTTTCTCCTATGTCCCAATGTCGACCTTTCAAATTTTTAATGGTTGATTCATTGGATCTATCAGTACGTCAAGTGCCACAACATCTTGACTTCCTTCAGTCTCTGGAATATTGATGTTCCTTGGATCATCCCCATCATTAGGACCTCCTATCACATTGTAGCACTCCATCATCGACTCCATCGTATGTGTTTCATGCAGGTCCACCAGATATGCGACTAGAACTACCTTCATAACAATGTCGCAGATATGATGCAGTGCACTATGAATAGCTGGATTGATATCCGCAAAACTAAAGGTGTGATTGAAGCAAATCGACAACTCTTCCCAAGTAGTGATCTCTCTACACAACTCAGCTGATACATACCACAATTGTAGCATTTCTTCCAACGTCTGTACAAAATATTGTACCAACTCATCCTTTGGTCGGAATACCCACATGGTGTGACATGCAAGAAGATGAGCGCTGGGATCATTTCACCCATCATACCTCTCTGCGTGGTAATTTTTGGCTTCACCAAAGTAAAATGGCATCAACCTGTGACACTACGACCACCCATTGATCGACTTCTTATGTGTTTCCCACCAACGTGCTGGGGTAGCCTTCAACGCTTCATCCAACGCCAACAATATCTATGGTTCTAACACTTTATCCTCAAATTCAACTAGAAACTTAGACAACTCAGGAATTCCTTCATATACTGAAAATTCAACAGTCTCAGTTGTGACTTGGCACAACGACTGAGTAATCGGGCCACACTTCCGAATCAATACCTCATGCATCTGATGCTTCCATTTTTCCATAGCATCATGAGAGCCTGAAGACATAGAGCTAGAGCTGTTAGGATATTTAGACACTTAGGAGTTAGTTAAGATCAAATTGTGTAATATATCTATTAGGTAAAGTGTGTTTCTTTAGAATGCATTAGTATGCATTTGTAAATATTCTAATCTGACGGTCACGATATGCTCTAGACATAAAGTGATCTGATGGTTCAACTTCTCTTAGATCATAACTACCATTGATACGTGGCTTAACACTCGATTGGTCCATGATATCTATTTAAAGAGCATGGAGGGTCCTTGGCTAGTTGATCGATTATGAGAAGCTCATGTAACTTTCTTTCTTTTGCATAATAAATTGATCTAAGTAGCTATTTGGCTGGGGCCGTGGACTGTTTCCCTCTCGAGGGTTTTAACCACGTGACAAACATCGGTGTGTTGATCTATGATCTATTTATGTGAAGCAGTTGTTCAAGGTGTTCGGTCTTTTGGGAGTACACTATGTACCCGAACATGGTATCAAAGCGTTTATGAAGAGCCACTTTCGGTTTTGATCAAGATCTAGAATCGGTGTTGACGAAAGTTTGAAAGGGTTTCTGGTTCTAGATTTTATATGCATTTGTGGCCTATGGAAGCTATTCCATTGCATCTGAAGCATTGTTTCCATTGGGAAATAGTTTTCATTTCACCGAAAACCATTTTCGTTTGTTCCAGAAACACCCATTTCCGCAAATATGAAGGTATAATGTTACAGTGATGGATTTGTTTAATTATTTTTTTAAAAATCTCTCATTTTTTGTCAGTTTGATCTGAATTGTTTTAGTCTCGAACTGTTGCCTTCCCTGGATGCATATGCTCTTTTCCGTGCACCTTGCTCAATCATGACAAATCAGAAACAGAAAGGAAAATTTTTTTCTTGTCTTCTTAGCTACATATGCTCTTTGTCATGCACCTTGTGCGATCATGACAAATCAGAAACAACGATAAAACTTGAAAATGTAGACTTTCTGGGTAAGTTAACCAAGATCTAACCCTAATGTGTGGAAAATATTTTTTGTTTTTGTTTTTTTGGTTTGCAGAAAGAAAAGGTAAGCACAGAGAATGAGAGAGAAAAGTAAAAAAAAAAAAAGAAGCCCCCTTCCTCTTTCCATTTTTTTACGTACCTTTTAAACTTAGCTCACTTGATCCAAAGTTTCTTTATTCCTTAATATGTCTTGAGTCCAAGTCTTATTAAGCTACTTTTAGTGCATGCAACTTATTTTCAAGTTACTTTATTGTAAAAGTGCATCTCACTTAAATAAAATAAAATAAAAAGTGAGTCACTTAAGTCTTTTAATTTATTGCCGCACTATTTAAAGTAAGATTATAGGTAAACATGAGCATCACTTATTCTACAAAAGTGATTCACTTAAAAACAACTTTATTGTAAAGTGATTGTCAAAGGTTGATCTTGGGAAGAGGGGGGTTCTTTTTTTTAGTTTGACAAGTTAATATCTGCCACGTCACTATTGGGGACATTTTCAACATTTTCTTTGATCAAGCATAACTTCATCATACAGAATCAGTTTTTAGAGTCATTTTTTTTAAACAGCCTAATTTTTTTAGCTCTTTGCATCCAGATAGTTATTTTCTATTCTTTCAGCCATTATTTTATTATATGGCCGCCCCTTGTGATATTATACTTATAAGTTCTAACTATTTCTCATGGAAATCTCGTATGGAGGATGTTCTACAAAGTAGGGGACTTTTTAGAATTACCTCAGGGAAAGAAACAAAACCCACTGATGATGATAAGAAAATTAAATGGGAAAATAGATGTGATGAAGCTCATGGATTGATTGGGATGTCAATCTCTACTGATTTGTGATTTCACATATATGGAATTGATGAACTTGATAAATCTTGGGAAAAGTTGGAATCTGTGTTTGGTAAATACAATGAAATTTGAGGTCATCAACTTGATAATGAATTGATTTCTTTGAATCCAAGTGATTTTTCATACATTCAAGACTATTTATCTAAGTATGAAACTCTTAGACTCTTATGTGAAGAATGCAAGATTAAGAAAGAAGACAAACAATGTATTTATCATATTCCTTCAAAACTTGGATCTTCATATTCTATTTTTGTATATACATTCTACTCCATGAAAGAATTCTTGACTGTAGCTAGCTATCAAGAGCCTAGTCTTGAATCCTTTTGTGATTCCTTAATTAGAGAGCAAGATAAACTCATTCATCTTGGAATAATTAACAATGCAAATACATCTGGGAAATCCTTATTGTCCCAACATAAAGAAAAGTCCAAGCCTCCCAAGAAACATAATTTTCGCAATAATAAGCCAAACAACAAGGGTCCCAAACCGTCTTAGTCACCTCCTTCTTTAAAAAATGACAAAGGATCTAAGCTAAAAGGAAAGAAGACTGAGCGTCATTGAAATTTTTGTGGGAAAGATAATCATGATGAATCTAAGTGTTTCAAGAAGATGGCAGCCTTGGAAGCAGCAATGAAGAAGCACCACATTAGCCTAGATTCGTCTTCAGAATCTACCTCTCATGGACATGCACTTTGTGCTTCTGGTTAATCTTATATTGCATCTTCTTCTTCTACTTCAAATGAATGGCTCATTGATTCTGGTGCATCTTATCATATGGCTAAGGATTAAGCGATCTTTTCTACTATGCATGAATGTAACACCAAACAAATATTTGTTGGTGATGATAGATCTCTAAGTGTTGTAGGATCTGGAACAGTTCCAGTAGAAAATGGTCATTTCAGTGATGTACTATGTGTTCCAAAAATTTCCTGCAATTTGTTATTAGTCTATCAAATTACTCATTCGGGTGAAGGTAAAACTGTGACATTTACACCTCACCAAGTTGTAATCAAGGATTTTAAAAATCCTCAAAATGTCCTTGCTACTGGAACTATTGATGATATTACTAGGTTGTACAAATTTAACAACTTTGGGTCATCACCTTTCCTTCAGTTTTTGTTTCTCATAGTGATAACTTGAGCAAACTTTGGCATGAGCGATTTGGTCACTTAAATTATCGCTCATTGCAACAACTATGTAAAGACAATATGGTGATTGGTCTTCCGATGGTATCTTGCAAGGATGGTGTTTGTTCCAGTTGTGTACTCAGAAAACATCATCCGGATAATTTTGACAAATGTGCCTCTTGGCACGCCTCAGTTCCCTTGGAGCTTGTGCATAGTGACTTATGTGGCCCTTTTCCATCTGCTTCCTTTTCTGGTTTCAAATATTTCTTAACTTTCATTGATGACTACTCCAAGCACACTTGCGTTTACTTCCTAAAACTTAAGATCAAAGTATTTAACATGTTCTTGGCCTACAAGGTCTTTGTTGAAAAACAATCTAGTCATCAAATTATTAAGTTAAAATTTGACAATGGAGTAGAATATGTTAACAAAAAGTTCATTATTTTCTGCACTGCACAAGGAATCCAACAACAACACACTGTTCCATATACACCACAACAAAATGGTGTAGCTGAACAGAAGAACTGCACTTTAAAAGAAATGGCAAATTGTATGATCCAATCTAACGGACTAAGTCTTCAATATTGGGCTGAGGCCATAAATTGTGCAAATTACATAGTTAATCACACACCAACTAAAGTTTTATAAGGTATAACATTGGAAGAAGCATGTAGTAAAATTAAACCAGATGTAAGTCACTTTCGTGTGTTTGGTTGTGAAGCATGGGCTCACATTCCGGATGAAAAACGAAAAGCATTGCAGCCTAAAAGTGAAAAGTTCATATTTGTTGGATATTTAGAAGATGTAAAAGGTTATAGACTTCTTCAGCCACATTCTCATGATATAATCATTAGAAGAGATGTTAAATTTGATGAAAATCTCTTGGCCTGCGAGCCTAACTTGGCGGGTGTGCCATCTTTGGCCTGCAAGCTTGATACAACGATTGTGCCCTCTTCTTGTTCTTCCAACTTCCTCGACAGGTTTCCAACTCCAGTTTCTGATGATGACAGTGAGGATGAAAATATACCTCCTCCTACTCATGTTCCTCTAGTTGCACCAGCACCAATGCTTCCTTGATGGGTCCGTTCAACATGTGAAGTAGTTGGTGATCCTAGAGATCAACGTCGAACACATTCTCAGTTTTAGCGAGCCTCTTCTCTTTTGGCTCAAGTTTCCGAGAATCATGATCCATAAACTTTTGCAGAAGCTTTAGGAAATCTAGATTGGGATGTAACTATGGATGAAGAATATTGTTCCTTAATGGCAAACGATACTTGGGATCTTGTTACTCTTCCAAAAGGAAGAAAACTTGTCAGATGTAAATGGGTCTACAGAACTAAGTATGCATCAGATGGAAGTGTTGAAAGACTTAAGGCAAGGTTAGCTGCCAAAGGTTTTTCCCAAGTTGAAGGGATTGACTACAATGAAACTTTTGCTCCTGTCGCAAAAATGAATTCCATCCGCCTTGTTCTTTCCCTTGCCACCTTACATAACTGGGAAGTCCATCAAATGGATGTCAAGTCTGCCTTTTTACATGGTGATTTACAAGAGGAAATTTACATGGAACAACCTCTTGGATATGTTCAAGATAACTCTAGCCTTGTCTGTCTCCTTAAGAAATCCTTATATGGCCTTAAGCAAGCTCCTAGAGCTTGGTATGCCTATATGGATAGCTTTCTCCTTGACACTAGTTTTTCTAGATGCCATTCTGACCCCAATGTCTATACCAAGAAAGTAGGAAACCATCTCATCATACGTGTTCTTTATGTTGATGATCTTATCCTTACTGGTAGTGACCCTAAACTTATAACCCATGTGAAATCCAGTCTTAAGCACAATTTTGAAATGTCAGACTTAGGAAATTGGCATTATTTTCTTGGTCTCCAAGTCTTGCAAACCAAAGAAGGAATCTTTCTTTCCCAGTCTAAGTATGCTTGTGACTTTCTTTGTCTCTTCCACATGGAAGATTGTAAACCAGCCCGTTCTCCCTTCCAGTCTGGAGTCAAACTTTCTGCCACTTGTACTTCCCCTGAAGTAGATGCCACCTTGTATCATTAGCTTGTTGGTAGTCTCTTATACTTGACTCATTCCCATCCTGACATTTCCTTTGCCATTGGTCGTGTTGCCCGTTATATGAAAACACCTCATGAAATTCACTGGAAAGAAGCAAAAATAACACTTCGATATATTCGAGGTACAATTTAGTTTGGGATTCATTACAGTATAGGGGGGAAACCTTTGTTTGTTGGTTTCACTTATTCAGATTGGGCTGGCGATCCTGATGATCGAAAGTCTACTACAGGTTATGTTTTCAGTCTGGGATCTGGACCTGTCACTTGGGCTTGTAAGAAACAACAAGCTCTTGCTCTTTCTTCAGTAGAATCAGAATATCGAGCTGAAGTTAATGCTAGTCAGGAAGCTTTATGGCTTCGACAGATCCTTTCAGAGTTTGTATTCGAGCAGTAGCATCCTACTCCACTTTGGTGTGACAATCAAAGTGCCATCAATATTTCCAAATATCTAGTTCTACATCAGCACCGCAAACATATTGAGCTACACATGCACTTCATCAGAAATAATGTTCATGATCGTGTTATTGAAGTGCTCTATTTCCCTACAGATGATCAAGTTGCAGACATCTTCACCAAGTCTCTTACAGAAGCAAATTTTTCTAAACTTCGATTTATGTTAGGAGTTCAAGAATGTGTCCTTAAAGGGGGGTAGGCTCTAATGCCTCCTTCCTTCTCCCAATAGTGTCACTTTTGTAAATCCTTCAATCCTATCCCAAGTTGTTCTTAAGGGGGGATGTTAGGATATTTAGACACTTAGGAATTAGTTAAGATCAACTAGTGTAATATATCCGTTAGGTAAAGTGTGTTTCTTTAGTATGCATTTGTAAATATTCTAATCCGACGGTCACGATATGATCTAGACATAAAGTGATCTGATAGTTCAAATTCTCTTAGATCATACCTACCATTGATCTGTGGCTTAGCACTCGATTGGTCCATGATCTATATTTAAAGAGCATGGAGGGTCCTTGGCTAGTTGATCGATTATGAGAAGCTCATGTAACTTTCTTTCTTTTGCATAATAAATTTCTCCAAGTAGCTATTTGGCTGGGGCCATGGACTGTTTCCCTCTTGTGGGTTTTAACCACGTGACAAACATCGGTGTGTTGTTCTGTGATATATTTTTGTGAAGCGGTTGCTCAAGGTGTTCAGTATTTTGGGAGTACCTTGTGTGCCCAAAAAAGAGTTGCACCAACTGAGCTCATCGTCGACAGTCGAATGGATGCAATCCTCTAAGATGTTATATGTGTGACCCCATCCTTCTACATCCTCTTCCTTAAACGGTTCAACATATCTTCTTCCTTCATTTGGGTCCATAAGAGCTATGACTATGATGTCGTGGTTTTCAAATGTCATCATGCGCTTCTTGAAATGATCCCATCGAATCCCCAACATTGCAGGATATGAGACACCGCCATCAACAACTTCAAAAACATCAAAATCAACATAATTTTTCATCCCTTCAATGTCCACTACGAGATGCAGAACTCGCCCAATGGGGGTTACTATGGCCTGGTTAACCAGTCGCAGATGCATAGGGGACCAAACCAACTGTGTTTTCCCCATATTCTCCCATGTATTCTTTGTTAGAATGCTGACGTCCAAGCTTGGATCCAAGATTATTGAATCTACCTCATGATCCCCAAACTGAATATTCATTCTCATCTCTTTCCCTGTATTTTTCTTGTGTAAAGAGTTCACCGTGGACTCCTTTCGTCCATTCTCCGGTTGATGCAACAGATTCGCAATATCAGTGAGTGCATCAGGATATTTCTCCAGCAAAAAATATCTTTCAAATAAGTTCTAGAAGGTATCATGTTGTCGTGATGGTCAAGCTACCAAAGTTGAATAAAAAACAAGTGCCATTTCATAAACATGAAACTTAGCTGGATCTCTTCTTATCGCATCACATGCTTCAAAGAATGTGTCCCTCTCAGTGTCGACATCAAATTGCACTTTCTTCTTTTCAGCCAACCAAATTTGTGGAAATGGGCTATCATCCCCTGTTGTTACACCTCCACGAGTAATGATAGCAACGCCAACGTCCTACATTCTGGGTTCTACTGATATTTTCGCAATTGTTGGTCCTTGGTTCTGGTTTGGTGGTGGATTCACTGTTTGGTTCACATTATGATTTACATTTTGGTTTTGATTCTGAATCTAGTTCCGGTTCTGGTTGTGCAATTGTGGAATGTTCCTTTCCTTCCACTTTGTGATCAACTGCGGACAGTTATCAACAGTGTGGTCAACAGCGATACAATAAGTGCATTGTGCTTGCAGGTTAGAGAAATATCACTAATAAAGTTTGAGTACTCTGCAATTATAACATTGTACAAGTCCGCGACCTCATCCTCCTCCTCGACTAAATCCTCCACCACATCCTCCTTGTAATCCTCCTTGCTATTAATGCTGCGGTTGATTGAATTGTCCATGATGCAGGGGATTCAGCTATAATTGTGTGTATTGCAGTTGAGTATACTATGGCTATTGCAGATAAACTTGCATCTGGTTGTACTATGGAGGTGGCGTGGAAAACTGTGGTTGTGGCACAAACAGTGTTTGCGGTTGCGGCTGTGGTACAAACTATGGCTGCAGCTGAACCACTTGTGGCTACTATTGTGGTTTCTTCTTCGTTCGATGGTATTATTCCTTCATGTAGTACATGTTCATTATTCTGTCCTGGATCAAATCATATGCTCGACAATCCTCATCTTCATGCCCAATAGATCACCAAAACATGCAATTCAAATTCATCGGTTTTGTGACCATATTCTGCATATACCCACAATCTTCATGAAAATTCCCATAAACTTGGTAGATGCGGAACCATGGAATGCATCATAAAATTAATGGATTTGGTGCTCTGGACAGTAGGTAGTTTCGAAAATCTGGGCACTGATATTTATGATGTCCTTTCGCACGACATCTTGTACACCATGTTTCTTCACGCTGCTATTTCCCCTTCATGATTTCTTGGAACTGGATCGTCAAGTTTTCCAGTTGAGACTGAATATGATTCATACTAACTCCCGTCTCACCAACAGGTGAAGCCTCCAACTTCATCATGATCTCTAAAGCCTCGCTCTATGTCACAATATTTTGCTACATCAAAGGCATTCTGATATTCTGTACTAATGTCACGATCAAATATTCCTTGTGTTGAACATCACTCATATAAAAGCTGGCTCTCGCCATCAGCATTTTGAATCACTGATCAAAATATCAAACAGTTTCATTTGTATATTGCTTATATTCCTTCAACTTGGTGATGTGTTGAGCCTCAGATTTCATTTTTTGAACTCTTCAATCAATCCTTTTCTGATTTCAGCCAGAGTTTTCACTAGAGTCCCTAGGGGAACTTGTACAAATTTCATGTACCAATCCAGTGCGTGACCTCGAAGGGTCGTCACCAACTAGCCCTTCTTAACATCATCATCCTAAGCTTGCTTGACAATCCAAACTGCTTCACACAGAAACCAGTATTGCTCGAGATTTTTAGACCCGTTCCCATGAAACAAGGGAAACTTCACATCATCACCCACCATCCTAGGCCTTCTTCCTACAGTTTCTAATCCACTACTATTAGAGTGTTGTTGACACATCAGACAAGTCGGTGTCGAGATAATGTTTCTTACTGACTACGATGCAGTGCACGGAGGTGTGGGTATGTTGTTTCTCTGGGTCAGTCTTTCCTCAGGCTCGGGCATAGCCTGGTTTTCTCCTTCGTCATTGTAGGGTCACTTCATCCCATGTGGTCTTCTCTCGTGGCCTCGTGGTTCAGTCGCCGTAGGAATATCCCCTGTCCTTTGCCTATTCTCTTGATGAAACCTTGCTCCTCCTTGCATAAGACCACTTTCTTCCTTAGCTTCCCTCACAGTCCTATCATAACTTCCATCCATCTACCCTATATCATTCCATCCAACCCTCATCTCAACGATACCTGCAGCCTTCGCACACCAAGGCTCTACTCTTCGGTGTGCATATTCAATATGCCTTTTTTGCAGATGAGATTCTTAATAGAAAATTGAAAAGATAAAATAAACCTACCTCTTGGTCCATTCAAGAACTCCCTTTCTGCATCACTGTAGTATTTAATTGTATCAATCGCAAACTCAGTGATGTAGCCCTACAAGATGATGTCAAGCCAAACTTCAACAGCTCTTGACGCCCTGTTATCTACCTTCTACAACTGATGGATCAGTTTTGGAGTCCAGCCACTTGGTTTGCATCCTTGGAAATTTGTCTTTCAATAGGTCAATCATGCCAACCACTCATACAAGATGATCAAAAAATCAGAGAAAAAGTACTCATGTAGATCATAATACAGGTTCCTCTCCATCCACTTCTATGTTGTTACTCCAGGGTTCTGATTCTCTTTCTCAGCAAATTCTTGTGCCTTCTGTTCAAACCAATCTTGGATTTCTAGTCTCGTTGGATGCCACAACATCTCCTCCTTCTCCTTCACATTATGGTCCCAGAAATGGAGCCATTTGTTGACATAGATCCGTCAACAGGGGTTTAGTCACAGTTGACACCCATAACACAATGATCTCCCTGAGAACTGGCCCATATAGGTTTTACCCTATCTAGCAACACCTTCAGAGAAGATGAGGTCTCACCCAAGATGTTTGAGGGGGAACTGTTGGATCCAAGTTTTCGTAGTAAGGAGGATTGCGCATCTACTGCCAAACTTATCGCAACATTACTTAGCAGATCCAAGCATTGGTTCATAAATTAATAAATTCATATTGTCATTCAGTGGATTATATCAACATAGTTAGATCGTAGCAGAAATATCGATGCACAAATATATCTACCAAGATATCATCATTCATAACAGGAAAGCATCACATCATTCAAAGATAAACATCGTAATGCATTATTCATTCACATTCAGATTGTGGGAAACAGGAAAACAGGAAAATAAAAAAAGATACAATGTTTCTGTCCAATCTTGTCATGTCATATTAATCTTTGCATCAAAACTGCAGGTTCACAAAACAATCCTTCAATTCAGATCTCACATCACAGATAGATCGTAGATAAGTTCAAGATCAAACTCAATACCACATCCACAATATTGCATCCCTAAATAAGCCAAGAAGAAGAGAGTTAACATTTACAATCCTATATCTATCAATAGGATTGCTCCTTTACATTGGTGGTCCACTTAAGTCAACTTCCTAACTACTTGGACCAAAATATACAAAACAATGACCAAAAACTACAAAACGTTACCAAAATATACAAAATGTGGTCAATTTTCCTTGTGCGCCATCCTCCGCCTTGCACATCATCTTTGAATTTGTGCAGCATCCTCAATGCTGCACAACTACTTACCCTCAAAACTACCAGCTAACAAAGGGACTAAAAGGTCATAAATGAGGGATCCTTACATTCGGGTTGAACAACTGAGGGGTTTGGGTGTCATTAATGGTCCAAAAACCCCCAAAAACCTGAGGGAGACACCATAGACCAAGATTTGGACTATCTAGCATAGGTAAAAACGAATGAGACTATGGTCCTAGGTGGTATGATGTTATAACAAACCACGTGAAGGGAAAGGAGCTCACCCAAGCAACTTGACTTGAGAGCTCATCATGAGATACGTTGGTTGGACACTTAGGAAAAATTTCACTAAGTGTATGATATCCAAGCAGGAAACCATCGACAACATTGTGGATGGTTGGGACATGGTGCCAAGGAGGGGTATGTGCCCACATCCAAGAGTCACAGTACATGGAAAACCTAGGTGCAATGACCATTTCGATTACCATTTGGTTAGCATGTGGACACTTTGGCTGGGAATTCCGAGTAGTGTGAAGGTTCAACAAGGTGGAAGACCCAACTTTGGTTGGGAGCACCCATAAGCCCAACATGGAAAGAACGAAAGTTGGCTAGAGGGTAGACCAAGTGGATTGTTATCCATAATGGAATCTTGGATTCGAGTTGAACACACAGAAGGAAAATAAGCCTGACTTTCCAAGTGGGTGGATCAGTTTGATGGTGGACAAACTCGGTTAGACGAAGGAACATTACAGTTGGCACATCGATAGCTTGGGCGAAAGCATGTGGGCTAGTGGGGAATGCGACCGCACTTTGGGTTGCACTCTCCCTACAAGCACGTCAATATATGTGTGGCCGGTGTCAAGGAAAATGAATTCAATGGAAGTCCAAGGAATAGGCGTCAAGAAAGTGCTATGAATTTCGATCAAGGGGAGTCACAACGTGGTCCGTAGGAAGGGTACACCCAACACACAAATCCGCAGGTTGAATTCTTGGGAAGAGTCTTGGTGAGACAATGTTGGCAGAGAGGATACTCAGCTTAATATCTCTATAGGAAATGAAAGTAAGAAAGAGAATTCACGGCAAGATGTAGCAGTAGTAACCCAGTTCGAGACCAAGCATGCAGTAGGTGTGTGGTGAATCTTGTAGTAGCAGTACAAAAGAATTCTCGACAAGACGTCTTCCGTTAGAAGTTCAAAATTCATTGAGGTTTCTAGTGGAAGCAAGTTAGGCACCTCCGTTTGTATGTAATGTTGTAATCTTAAATTATGCTAAGTATAAATATTTTAGGCACGCCTAGTTGGGGTTCCCCTCCCATACATTGTTGTCTTGTGCATTTATTGTTTATGCTTGTGGAATGGCTAAGTATAACACACAGTAAGGTAATTTAAGAAAGAGACTAAGTATAATTCTGTAGGTTAGGCGTAGTTTGTTGAAAGGCTATTGAGATGGTATCATACCCAAGGAGGGGAACTTATCCAACCTCCTTGCACTCAAGGCAAGCATGAATTGGGATCTTGATGGGAGGAAGCTCATTAGCACATTAGATCTCGATGGGGCATGTGACCAAAGGATGGGTTATGCGCTCACACTTAGCCTCCTAGAGCATGGGAATATTTGGAGAAACACTACTTTGAGAGATCGTCAGCAGACGTGGTGACCACAGTGAGTTTGAAGCCTAGCATGGAAATATTAGGTAGGAAGCCTGGCATATGGTTCATTTGGGAGCTTAAGTGGGAAAGAGGGGCATTTTGGTTTGAAACCCTACATTTTATGGAATTTCACAATGGTGAAAACCCAAACTATGGTTGGGAGTTCCCACATAGCCCAGCACAGCAAACGGGTGCATCAACACATGGTGGACCAAGTGGAAAATTGTGGATGATGCATCAGTGACTTAGGTGTGAAGCATGCTGGTAGGTGGGGCATGCAACTATTCTTGGGTCATACCCACACAAAATCTCATATATAATATTGCAGTGAGACTAGTCAAATAAAAGGAATCAAGGAAGACCCATGGGAGACATCCAAGGAAGATCTAAAGTTCGCCAGTCAAGGGGAATTCATAGTATAGGCCTCAGGATAGGGGTTCCTAGCACATAGAGTCACAGTTGGAATCTCTTGAGGATAGTCTTTGCAACGATGCACTAGAGAATCATCTTGACTTGGTATCCTCTCCAGGTAGTGTTAGGAAATAACTTTGCATTGGAAGCTCCAGAGGAAGCTTGACTGGTGAGCTTGTATTAGAATCTTGACTAAACTCGTGTTGGGAGCTCGACTGAGTGTGTTCGTTTTGGAGGCTCAAGTGATAGCTTGTTTTGAGAGCTTTCCTTGGAAGCTTTCCAAGGAGCAAGACTTGGGAATTCTTGTTGGAATCTCACCTTGACAAAGAGTTCGATGCATGGTACAAAAGCTGTAGCAGGAAATTATGTGTGTGGATTTGCAACAGGTGGGTTACAAAAGTAGCGACAGACAGGGTTCGTGGTAGTAGAAAGAGAGATAGGACATTTCGAGCAGTGGCATAATTTGTGGGGTTTCCTCTTGTGGAGTTATCTAGTTAGGCACTTCTTCGATTGGTCTAACCTGTGGACACCCTTCTAACCATTGTAATCGTTGAATTGTTGTAAATTTGCACTTGTTATATAATTAAACTCTTGGAACTCCTAGTTGGGGTGCCACCCATATTCTTGTGTATCTTGCAAAAATGGCTAAGTGCTGTATTTTTTCATAATAAATTTGGCTAAGTAAGAAAAAAAAGTGAAAACTAAGTGTTATCCACACGTAGGGTTACTCTGTCGAAACACCGGCTAAGCTGGTATCACCCTTGGAAAGGCTATGGACAATGCCGCTTAGGCCATCGAAAAATGAAGTGGGACTAAGGTAGCTCTATGACAGTCAGGATTCGATCCCAATATTGATTCCCTCATAGATCATGGATCTTTCTTACACACTGCCAATGCGATCAAGAGAGAAGTTCCATGAGCAGTTCACTGGAAAAAAGTGCCACCAATGACAAGAAGTTATCATTAAGACTTAGAATGATTGTTGAAAAGGCCGAGAAGATCAAAGTCAAAGGTGTATTCAACTTACTGGCTAAGGGAAAAGTAACACCCTCAAGATATAGTCCTATTGTAAACTCCATGGTGAAAGAACACGAGCTCTCTACCTCCAAGCGCAACACCGTGGTTGGTCACATGAAGATGTTCTGGCCTAAATCTTAAACAAAAAGTGTTCACATCCTCAAATCTGATCACAACCAGGGAGATGATCACGTGCATCAAGAAATGAGCAATAAGTGCAAGCTGGGTTATACTCAAAGCCCGAGAGGCAAGGATTGATGTATTTCAATGTCATACAAAATATAGGGACAAAATATGTATCTTTGTATAATTAATTTGTTCATGGAAAACCCGAATATGAAGTATACAACAATATTTCCCAAATTGACAATTATGGTTCGAATCAAAGTAGGGGGTTCTGAGTTTCTCATTGATGCAGGAGCATCGAGTCAAAGTCCTATGGTTTTTTCTTGAGCAGGAAATGTTATTTTCCTGCTTCCATGTAATATTTTCTAGAATATAGGTTTAGTTCTTGATTGCTTCAAATTGGTTGTGTAGATAGGATTAATTTGATTGTAATAAATGGTGATTTTCCACTGATATCCTTGAATATTGCAAAGGACTACTCGAGGATAGGGTTTGTTGTAGATTTTCTTTCTTAGAGGCTCAGATCCTGGCTATTCAGATTTGACAGTTTGAAGAATTATATTTAAGTATTGAATGTAATTAATCTAAGGGTTGTTGATTTAATGAATTGTTGGAAATATGGGTTATAGTTGTCATTGATGGAAAATTAGATTATGAATGGCAAAGTATAAGAAAAGGACAACAGGGCCGAGTGAACTCAGTATAAGTCAAAGGAAATGATGATATGGCATGAATTATGAAATAGTAGATATGATGATAGGGCATGGCATGGCATAGAATAGATAATGAGGTGGCAAGAAGGATCATGGTAGGATATACCTTATTATAATGGTTATCTAGTAAATGTATCAGTTTGACTTAAACATCTCCGAGGAGAAATATTTAGGCCTGCAAAAACATGGTTTTACATTAGTAAAGGTAAAAATGACTAAGTAGCCTCAAGAGGATGCTCACCATAAATTATGGGTTAGAGTAAAGGTCAGCAGCACATGGGGCTCTTGTAGTGTGTTGGTTTGTCTATATAACCATGGACTTAGTTCTCCTTGAACGTGTCTGAAGACGAACTTATTGATATGCCAAAATGAGGTGTCAAAAGGAAGTTCTGAACTTGAATAATATTGAAAACTGGCTCATGTATTATCCCACATTGGCAGGGGAGTGACAGTTTTATGTGGTTATAAAGAGGTCTCTCACACTACTTGTTCGATGCATAGAGAAAAGGTATTGTGAGGGCTCTGGGTGTTTGGACTCCACGAGAAGCTCACCATCCTGGAGCCTAGGACGACCTGACAGGCCCCATACCTTTTTTTAGATGTGGCATGAACATATCCGACAGTCAAGATCAAGTCCACAAAAGATCTAAGTTCGATAAGAGTTCAGCAAAATCTCAATATCAGACAGTGAGGATCAGATCCTCTCTAGATCCGACAGTGAGGAACAAATGCACAAGAGTAAAGCGAAAAGGATGAAGTCCGCCAAATCTCAAAATATCTAATGGCTAGGATCAAACTGGCACTAGATCTGACGATGAGGATTAGATCTGCATAAGTTAGGCAGGAAGGTTGAGAATCTGGAAAAAGATCAATATCGGATGACTGGGATCAAACCTGCACTAGATCTGACGGTGGAGGAATGTTTTTGCAAACGTTAGGAGAGCAGCTAAAATTCTAAGAAAGAACCATATTAGACGGTCTATAGTTAATCGGCACAAGATCCAATGATCGAGGAAGGGATTCGTAAGGGTAAAGAGGAAAGGCTAAGATTCTGCAAAAGTTAAAGATTGAACGAATGAGATTAAACCTGCACTATATCTGACAGGTAGGGTTTAGAACCGCAAAAGAAGAGAAAAAATGCTAGAGTTCCGCAAAATATCAAGATCGGACGAATTATATTAGTCCTGCACTATATCCAATGGTTAAGGATTAGTTTCGACAAGTTAGGTGGAAAAGTCAAAGTTCTGCAAAAGATCAAGATCATATGGCTGAGATTGGTTCTGCTAAAACAGATCTACAGTTCGAAAAATTTGAAGACCAGAAAGTGAAAATCGAAAATCAGAAAGTCGAGAAACGACTTCAAGAAATGTTACATTTCTGCAGTCTGAATTCCAAAAGGTGGAAAGAGAAAGGTCGAGATCAGATAGCTAAGAATCATTCCATGGGAGATCTACGGTCCGGAAAATCAGAAGTCCGGAAATTGGAAATCGAAAATCAAAAAGTTAAGAAATGACTTCAAGAAATATTACATTTCCACAATCCAAAGTCCAGAAGGCAAAAAGCGGAAGGCCAAGATCGGACGACTGAGAATCATTCTGCAAGAGATCTACGGTCCAGAAATCTAAAGACCAGAAAGTGGAAATCGAAAATCAGAAAATCAAGAAATGACTTAAGGAAATGTTGCATTTCTGCAATCTGCGATCTGGTAGATCAACGGTCAGGATGAAGCTTGAAGAAGATCGACAGTGTGGAATCACTGAAGTGGAAAGACAAAATGCGTAAATTAGAAAGGGATGAAAAGTGTGGAAAAGTTGGTTCAAATGTTTATTTTTCAATTTCTGCCACCTAAAGATCAACGGTTAGGAAAACACCCGACGAAGATCAATGGTGGGGAATTGTTGATGAGGAAGCCTTGGTGTGGAAATGTGATTTTGAGGGGGAAATCTATGTGTTATATCGACCATCCAGAGAGACTTAGAAATAGGATCAATGGCTCTGATTAAAGCTGGAAGATGATCTTGCGGAAAGAATATGGAGAGTGCGAAAGCACTAGAAAATGATGAACAGAGGTGCAGAAATTGATTCCAAGCTGCAGAAATGAATTCTTAGGTGTGTGATCATTGAAAGAATGCAAAATAACATTCTGGTAGATGTGATCATCATATCTGAAAGGGAGCAATAGTGAAATGTGCGTTTGTTTAGTTTGAAGAGGTGTAACTGTTGAAAGAATCTTAATACTAAGAATTATTTAAGTAGTGGCCTGAGTGGGAAGGAAGATGTCTTTGCAGTTTTGATTGCAAGACCAGAATCAGAGACCAGAGGGTGTTATAGAATTCAGAGGGAGAGAAGTATATAAGTTTACCAAAGAAATATATAAGGGTGGCAGGGTGGAGCTAGGTCAAGAAATAGGCCTGCAGGGGGTTGTAGCCTCCTTCAAGTAGTAGCTGGTAAATAGGGTGTCATAGCATCCTTTTAGTAGTAGCTGATAAACCAGGGGGTCATAGCCTCCTTCCAGTAGTAGCTGGTAAATAGAGTGTTGTAGCATCCTTTCAGTAGTAGCTGATAAACCAGGGGAGAATAGCCTCTTTCTAGTAGTTGCTGGTAAATAGGTTGTAACACCATTCTTGTCTACACGAGTAAGAAAAACTATTTGTAAATAAAATTTTTGCAGTAATATGATGTACTGGTGGTTTACCCTATTGGGATTCCATGTTAAAATTGTGTCATGTGTATTCTTGTTGTTATGTGTTTTTAACGATAGATTTAGAAAGTGGTTAAATTAGTAAAAATATAACAATATTGATTCACCCCCCCTCTCAGTATTGATCAATAAACCAACAATTGGTATCAGAGCAGGTGCCTTCAGCACAGTTTAACCATTGGAAGGTAGATCCTTTATAAAACCACTATGGATCAACAAGAAGGCTTGGCCACTAACAAACCCCCACTATTTGCAGGAGAAAATTATGCTTACTAGAGTGTAAGAATGAGGTGTCATATGATGCCCCTGGGATGGAAGGTTTGGGAAGCAACTGAAAAGGAACTTAATATAGGAAACTGATACCCTACAGACACAGTAGAACTAGGCCAATATGAAGGCAATGCCAAAGCCCTCATTAGAGGAAATTTCAACTCAAAATGGGCCTTTTAACTTTAACCCAAATTCCATGTCGTCATGTGTTAGCCAATGAAATTGCTTTAAATTTGAAATACCGTATAGGTCTTAAAAAAAAATTTAATATAAATTTGGTGATAGGTATCATAAAAAAAACTACTTTTTTTGTTTGTATTTTCGACATATCTCCCCGTGTTTTTACTCAAATTTCGATCGGGAGAGCTCATTGGATGCAGAATTAAATTCCGCATCCAACGAGTACCCACTCGGCATACTTTTGACGGACCTGTTTGCCTGATTTTCTGAATCTAGGCCAATAAGGAGGTTTTGTCCACACAATCAGCTTAAAGCAGCATCCAGTGTGTTTGGATTAACAAAACCTCGCAGGTTATGGTCCTGCTACCAGCTAGTTTGTCTCTTAAGGAGAACTTAAAACCAGCAAAAATCTAACCTATTCTAATATTTATTTTACCTAAATGATTAAATTAAACTATCTAAACTGTCCTATGGTTGCTTTCTTAAGGAAAGACTTTTGATTTTGGGAAGTTTTCTGAATATAAAACTTTTACAAAGAATGAAATCGATTTGACAGTTGTTAATTAAACTACTTCAAAAATAAAATTTAATCTAAACTATTCTATATGTCCTATCTCAGCTGACAGCATATTTGAAGATTATATTAACTATTAATTAGTAAAGATGAACAGAAAGGCTAAAACATAATTCAAATAGACATATTTGAATCACGATAAATAAGTCAATCTGTTATATGATGACAAAAAAATAAAAATAACTGCAAATAAGCAAATTAATTTTAACTTTCTGAAATTGATTAACAATTAATTATCAAGACAGCTATTTGAATTTAAGATAATATCTATTTAAAAATCACTGTCAACATACAAATGAAATTTTAAATAGACAGAAGAGTATATCATTATACCACTTGTTGGTAATAACTCCCGATTCCAATTGATTATTCAAATGCAAATGCCTATATTTATACATTTCATGAGGCGGTTGATTACCAGCCTTTTCGCCTTCCTATCTATTCATATTCCTATTATTTATTTACAATAATCCTGACGGATTATTCTAACACTACCCCTATTTTTAAGAAATAACAAGATGAAGAATAATCTGAGAAACACTTAAAAATAAAAACAATGAAGGTCTTTTGCAGATTTAAGAAATTTTGATCATCCTAAACAAATTTTTAAAAGATTTCAGTCTAATATCATAATTTTTCAAGCTGATGAGCAAACTGATTTTATTTATTTACATTGATTACAGCATGCTAATTACATATTTCTGACTGACTGACTGGTTATATACAAAAATTTTAACAATCTGAAATATTTGACTCTGACAGAAAATTGATTAACATAACAGTCTGCTAGTTTATATACAGAAAGATAAATTTATTTACAGACAACAAGTAAATTATATACATTTTTTAGACAGAAAATATTAATAGAAATATTTTTTAAGAATCAGTGCATTCACGGGGAATGTTTTGGACTGTCCTTCGAGTGTTTGCAATCGAAAGGTACTTGGACCTATTTTTTCAGAAATAACAAAGGGACCTAACCACAGTTTCTGAAACTTAGTATTATCTCCCTTATCTTTGTGAGATTTATCCCATTTTAAAACTAGGTCTCCTACCTGAAATTCTCGATCAGAACTAAAAGATTGGTCAAACCAAGATTTCACAATCTGTTGATGTTTCGTAAAGCGTTGTTTTGACTTATCTCTTTCTTCTTCCAATTTTAACAATGTGTTAATTCTTTTTTCCATTGCTGGGCATTCTTCATCTTGGACAGATTGAGCTAGCTGTAATGAAGGTAAGAACAGATTTGGCGGTAAAATGGCCACAGTTCCGTATACTAAGAAGAATGATGAATTACCTATTGCAGCTTTCGGCGTCACTCTGTTTTCCCAAAGGGCATTGACCAATTCTGTATGCCAGTTACGATGATAAACTGAAATAGTTCTTTTGAGAATTTTCAATAAATTTTTGTTTGTTGATTCAGCTAGACCATTCCCATGAGGATGGTAATTAGCTGAATATCTGATTCTTATTCCCTTCTCTAAAGCAAACTGAGTTAATTCGATTGATGAAAAATATGATGCATTATCGAAAATGAGAGAATCAGGAATACCAAATCTTGTTATGATAAAGAATTCCAGGAATAGTATAACCTGATTGGTATTTACAGTTTTCAATGGTGCAGCTTCAGCCCAACGGGTGAAATAATCTGTTGCAGTAATTATATACTTGTGTTGCATAGATGAGGGAGTATTTATTGGACCTACTATATCGATACCCCATTGTTGAAAGGGTCTTTTAGTTGAAACAGGTTGTAAAGGAAAAGCAGGTTTTTTCACTCTTCTTGCAGCAAGTTGACACTCTTGGAATTTTCTGACAAAGGTATAGGAATCTCGAAACAAGGTAGGCCAATAATAACCAGCCCTAAGAATTTTGTGAGCAGTGGTCTCTCCACCAAAATGACCTCCTGCTGGCCCAGAATGTAATTCTTTCAGAATTACTTCTGTTTCATCATTATCTAGACATCGAAGGTATACTCCGTCTGAATTTCTCCGAAAGAGGATATTATCGATTAATAAGTACGGATCAGACTTCAATCTGAGTGCTCTTTTCTTCTTTGGTTCTAAGTAACCGGGGGAAGCCCCTTGTTTCCAAAAGTATCCGTATGTCTGTGTACCAGGAATCTTGAGGTGGTGGATAAAAATAAATTTCCCTTGTAAATAAAGCTTCATCGATGACAGTTTCAGCTTTATCATTAGGTAAATGAGCAGCTTCAGCAGCTAATTTACATAGCCCTTGGCCTTTGACTATCGTTGAGGGTTTAATTTCTAATTCATACTCTTGAAGAGCTGTCATCCAAGGTGCCCTCTTTTATCCTAAGTCTTTTTGAACCAACAAGTTCCTGACTGAGGAATAAGGGACAATTATTTTCGTTTTAGATTTCAGCAAGTAAGGATGAAAATGTTTAACAGCTTTGAAAACAGCAAAGGCTTGTTTATCAACTTCATGGTAATTGAGTTCAACACCTTTGAAATTTGAACTCATGAAGGAGATTGGGACTTCATTATTCTACTGATTTAATTGGGTTAGAACTACTGCATATGAAATATCAGAAGCAAAAGTATATAATATGAAATCCTTATTAAAATCTGGACTTAGGAGGCTAGGAGCTTCTGAAATAGCTTCTAAAATTTTCTGAAATCATTTAAAAACAACATCTTTTTTAATCATTTTCTGCAAAGGACGAATGATCTCGGAAAAACTGGGAATGAATCTCCTAACAAAATTTATTTTACCTAGAAATGACTGCATTGCTTTCTTGCTAGAAGGATAAGTTATTTTTGAAATGGCTTGGGTTCTTTCGGGATCAATCATGATTCCGTTCTTTGAAAAAACACAACCCAATAAGATACCTTCTGAAACAACAAATATTGTCTTTTTGGGGTTTAAAGATATTCCAAATTTTCTACATCGTTCAAACACTTTTCTAAGATGATTAAGATGATTAGGTCGATGTTTAGAGTACACAGTAACGTCATCCAAGTAGACAATGACTGAATGATTGGTAAGGCCTATGAAAGCAATATCCATTTCTCGTTGAAAGGTTTCTCCTGCATTGACTAACCCAAAGGGCATCTTGCGGTAGGCATATATTCCCCATGGAGTTCTAAAAGCAGTTTTCAATTGATCATCTGGGGAAACCAATATCTGGTTGTACCCTGAGAAACCGTCAAGGAGAGACAGTATCTCAGACCCGGACACCTTTTGAAGAATTTGTTCCATGGGAGGAACAGGGTAATTATCTTTTTCAGAAGCTTTATTTAAATTTCTAAAATTTACACATAATCTAATATCCCCATTTTTATTTCTAACTGGAACTAAGTTTTCTACCCATTGAGTATGTCTGATGGGGAAAATAATCTTGGCAGCTAACAATTTATTCAGTTCCTTTTTTATTGTTGGTTCTAATGACGGGTGATATTTCCTTAACTTCTGTTGAAAAGGATTTGACTCTTGTTTAATTGGAATTATATGTTGCATGAATTGGGTATTGAATGTTTTCAGATCATCATATGTCCAAGCAAAGACATCTTTAAATTGATTAAACAATTTTATGAAAGCTGTTTTTTCTACAGGATTACAATCTATTCCAAGGTTTACAGTTTGGGGGTTTAGTTCTGTTCCTAAATTGATGGTTTCATATCTCATGCGAGAGCTGTTTATTTTACAATTAGGAATAGACCTAAACTTATCCTGAAAATCAAAAAAAATTTCTAATCTAAGTACTGAATTAGGATCTAGTTTTACCTGTTCAAAGGCTTTTTCAACTGAACAGAAATCATTTATTACCGAGAAATCCCGCAGATTTTCGTCATGAGTGACTTCATCTATTGCTGAATCTTTAAAGGTATCCTCATTCGTCAGAAAATTCAGTACCCGCGTATCATTGTCAAACACACGCCAGTTAAAAATGTATGGAAGGCCTAAAAATCAATTCAACAGAAAATAAATCTGAAGTAAGATTTTCTGAAGGAATTAACTTTGATGCTACATTTGCCAGCAAATCTGCTTCTTGATTTTGACTTCTAGGAACATAATTTATGTTAAATGCATCAAAATGTAAAATAAGGTTCCCTACCTCTTTCTGATAACTCTGTAAATGTTCAGATAAACAATGAATGGAGTTACGCACCTGTCTGACAATGATTTTTGAATCTCCATAAACAATTAACTCTTTGATGCCCAAATCAATTGGTTTTTTCAAACCTTGTATTAAAGCTTCATATTCGACTGTATTGTTTGTACAACTAAATTCCATTCTACAAGCTATACAGGTTTTATGCCCTTGAGGGTCCACCAATAAGCAACTGGCTCCTGCTCCTTCTTTAGATTTCGCATCGTCAAAGTATAAAGTCCAAATAGAGCTGTGTACAATTACCTTACTCTCTATGATATTTACAATATTTACATTATCTACATGATTTATGGTTTCCTTGAGTGAAGAGTTAGGAAAAACAGATGTTACATTACAAATTTCAGATTGCTGATTATTTTCAGAAAGGGCAGAATTTTAAGTTTTAAAATTACCAAATCCTAATTCATACATGTAATTCCCCATAATACAATCTGAAAATAAAACAGGTTCACTAGGATCATGCAGTTCGGTGACAGTATGTTTCATATACCTTTCTCTATTTATCTTAATCTGATTTGACTTTCGGGTGAATCCACGGACCTGGGTAACACTTTTTGGCAAGAGCATTTCGGCAAAAACAAAAAAACGCACCTCGGTCGAGGGCTGAGGTCTTAATATCTCGACCGAGGTTTTATTAAGCCCTCGACCGAGGTATTGCGGGCTTTACAAACCCTCGGTCGAGGGCTTAAAAAAACAGACTTAGCCCTCATTCAAACAAATGGAAAATTTCCTGTGCCTTGC
>LPNX010624764.1:442781-532961 GCA_001517045.1 Pseudotsuga menziesii
TTCCATTCTTAGGTAACCACAATGTTGACCAATCAGTGGCAAAGAAACTGTTCAGCTGTTGGGACCAATCCCTACTTAAGAACAGCCCATATGCATTTGGGATATCAGCAACAACAATATCTATAATTTGATAAACTGAAGGATTGCAAGCAATTCTGACTAAGACATCTTTCATTTCTCCTACAACCTTTACATTTGTCCTATCCAACTGAGTTATTTGAGAATTTGATGGGACAAATTTTCCATTCAATTTCTTGCATACAGATAAAGGCATGACATTGGAGGATGCTCCGGAATCTACCATGCAATTATGGACATTCCTATTGAAAATTTCAAAGGTAAGTAAGAATGGAGGTGTGGTTGACTTAGAATTCTTACCTATCAGCGAAGCTTTGTCAGCTGTTGCTTTCCCTTTTTTGGTTGCTGTTGGATCATTATTAGAATTATTTGCAGCAACATTTTGTTTTGTATTGGGAATAATTGAACTTACCGCAGGATTTATAACATGACTATTAGGCATTGGGTAGATTTGAAGAAGATCGTACATACTAATGTTTGCACGAGTCTTCTTTAAATCTTCAATGATATCATATTGTAAATCTAATTTAGGAGCATTTTGAATGGTTTGAGTACCTTTGGTTGTTTGAGTTTGTTTTCTGGATTGAGCCTGTTTATTGTGTTGTGAATTATTGTTTTCATTATTGGTAGTAGAACTGGAAGCACCAAGAGTATTTACAAATCCTCTACTGCGAGTATTATATACATGTTGTCCTGTAGGTGGACTTTTAGTCTCATGTTCCTTCACAAGACTATCCCAGAAATGACCGTTAACTTGTTGAGGTTCTTCTGTTTCTTCATCATTTTCTGATTCCTCTTCTTCTTTGTTTTCATTCATCTCTTGACTAGAAGGAGACTCAGATAAAGATAGAACAGCTCGAATTGTATTAAATATCTCTTCATTTGCATCTATGTCAGGGGGCGCATTCTTATTATTTGCATTCAGGTTTTGTCTAAATTGATTTCTAAAATAACCCCTAGAAGGAGAAGCTTCATAATTAGTCTTTTTTAACCCTATAACTTCAATGGTTAATGTTCGAATAGCGTTTTGCATCTGTTCTACATCGAATGCTTTGTCTTTATCTAAATTGGATTTTTCAGTATTCCTACGAGGAAAAGAATTAGATTTCCCACTTCTATCTGGTTCATAGGACATGGAATCCTTCTCGACTTTAATGGCTTCCTCAAAATTTTCTATTAATGTTGTTTTTCCAGCTCTCTTTACAAACATCCCGGAATACTTAGGTAAGGCTGACGTATAATTTTCAATAATTATGTCTTCCGGAGGTTGAGAAGCAATTGGAATTTTGTTTTTTAATGTGAGAAACCTTTGATTGAAATCTTTGATTCTTTCTTTAGGCTCCATTTTAATTCTAGATAACTCTAGAGCTAAAAGAGCGGGTGTTTTATCTTCCCCGAATTTATCTAGAAAAGCTTTATTAAATTCCCCCCAATTTGTGATAGATCCTTATACTAACGAAAAATACCAGGTGGAAGCTCTTCCTTCAAAAGTTAGAGGAAATAATCGACAAGCTACATCTTCATGCTGCACGTTCAAAGTTTAAACAACCAACATGAATTTGTCAATATGTACCTCTGCAAGTTCCTTGTCATCTGGATTAAACTTAGGGAGGAGTTTGTCTGAGTGTTTAGGCAAAGGATACTGTACTCCAGGGATTGCTACAGCAGCTGTCCTTAGCCAAGGAAGCTGTGGGTTGGGTGGATTAGGTGGAGGATTACCTCCTTCTCCTACATTTTCTGCCATTGGACTTCCTTGAGAACTCGAGGAACTTCCTGAATTGGAAGGTCTTGGACTGTCGGGTGGTGACTCAGGAGGAGAAGGTGGCTGATCAAAACCACTTCCTGCAATTAGCCTCCTAGTAGTATTAGTTTGTGTAATCTGCCTTTGATGTCTTTCAACCTGATGATGGGGAGTACTACCAGTTATCTCCAAATCTTGCGTAACTATGGTCAATTGTGGATTATGTCGCTGCTGTCTAGGTAGACCATAATCTATTGGAGAAATACCAAGCTGATTAGCATATGCTCTAGTAAGAATATGTCTATATTCTTCAAGAGTTTGAGCACTTTGTGCGGGAGTAAAGGGAGAAGTGACAAGATCACGTTCAAGGATATTCCTAACAGTTTTTATAAAAGGTGATCTACTGCCTTCGAGATGTTGTTGGCTGATTGGAAATGTTTCATTAGTTTCACCTGCCATTACTCATTGACATGCCCTCCTTCTAGTGCCATTTGTTGGCCCGATTTTCTGAATCTAGGCCAATAAGGAGGTTTTGTCCACACAATCAGCTTAAAGCAGCGTCCGGTGTGTTTGGATTAACAAAACCTCGCAGGTTATGGTCCTGCTACCAGCTAGTTTGTCTCTTAACGAGAACTTAAAACCAACAAAAATCTAACCTATTCTAATATTTATTTTACCTAAATGATTAAATTAAACTATCTAAACTGTCCTATGGTTGCTTTCTTAAGGAAATACTTTTGATTTTGGGAAGTTTTCTGAATATAAAACTTTTACAAAGAATGAAATCGATTTGATAGTTGTTAATTAAACTACTTCAAAAAATAGAATTTAATCTAAACTATTCTATATGTCATATCTCAGCTGAGAGCATATTTGAAGATATATTAACTATTAATCAGTAAAGATGAACAGAAAGGCTAAAACATAATTCAAATAGACATATTTGAATCACGATAAATAAGTCAATCTGTTATATGACAACAGAAAAATAAAAATAACTGCAAATAAGCAAATTAATTTTAACTTTCTGAAATTGATTAACAATTAATTATCAAGACAGCTATTTGAATTTAAAATAATATCTATTTAAAAATCACTGTCAACATACAAATGAAATTTTAAACAGACAGAAGAGTATATCATTATAACTTAAGTTTACAGTAAAAATACTAATAAGCATAATCATAATGAGGTGTTTATTCAAAATACTATCTTGAGCTGATAAAGTGAGAAATGTAATTAAACACCAGTATATCAAAGCACACTGTGTTAATATAAAGACAGAAGATAATATGTTGAAATATATATATAATAATCCAAAACAAAAATACCAGAAACGATATCAGTCTGTGGATGTCTAGTGGTATTCACATCCAAAGGTTCAACCTCAGAGATAAACAAAACACCAGCAACAAAGTATAATTCCAGTAAGTTTTCTTCCAACACTCCATCCCCTTGTTTATCAAAACCTCTACCTTATATAACACTACGATTCAGTTTCCCCTATTAATTTTGCATGCAACATTATAGGGTTCATCTAACTGAAAGAGCATCTCATCTCTCATATCACGCCTATCACTATAAAACAGAAAACGACTAGCCTGAGTCGAGGTACTTTAGAATATTCTTATCCATTAATGAAACTCCAGCTCGTAACCAATAGCCACATCTCAATGCCAGAATATTAACCACGTCCTGAAATTCTGTAGAGGAATGATGACAAAACTACCTGCATTGAATTCAATTGAAGCATCTTATTAAAATCATTTTAAAACATAGGTAACAAAATAAACTTGAAATTTAAATGCATGCCTCTTAAATCTCCGATTTTACAGGCATGCGAAACAAAAATGATCATTACCTATTTTGCTGCGACATAAGAAATGAGAAAAATCATCAAGTTTTATTCTGAAGAGCGACTACTCTTCGAGCTTCTGCTAGTTTAGCCTTTAACCTGATAATCTTAATGTTTTTCTTTTCAATTCGTTTAAGCAATAGCTGGTTTGTACCTATGATTGACTTCTTTGATTTTTTGTACTGATTCTTCTTAGCGCTCATCTCTTTCCATCTATCAATCCATTCTAGCAATTCTTTTCTAAAGGTTCTATTTTCCTCCTCTAATAAGGCTGTATTAGATAGACAATGCTTCAGTTTACCCTTGAATTCCGTAATTTTATCTTGGAATGCATTATATTGTGTATGCTGTAGAGTCTCATCTTCATTTGTTACCTGAGGAGAGATAGGGCTTTCAATATACTGACTAGACGATGGTTCAGGGTCTGCAATACCTGTGTCTACACCTGGTTGAGTAACCTCGGCCTTGCCCAATTCTACATCATTAACCTGTATTTACATTAATTGTATTAGGGATAGATGACAGGGTGTCATCTTCAATATTAACGACTGCAGGCTTAGAAGCCTATTGATTAACCTTATGACCCGAAATTGTATGGATACTGTGCATGCTCCTCGTAACCCTTCTTGAAAACAATAGATTTTCAAAACCAAGCCCTTCTTTATCACATCAAATCTGAGCAAGATGATCTAATCTATGCATAGATTCTCTGTTATATTCATCAGGTTTACTTGTTTCAAATGAATTTTTACATTCAACATTATTATCAGTTTTACCTTTGGTTAATCCTTCTTCTATTTCTGCAGGGGTGCTATCACTTTTACCAGACAAGGGTTGATCCAAGATTGCTTTAGAGTTGCAAGGAACTGAATCCCTGTCATCACTCTTACTGATCCCATTGTTTATGGGTATGCTGACTTCCTCGAATCCTTTTACCTCTGATATAGTTTCAGAAGTACTATTAACCCCAAAATTTATGGCTTTTCGTTTCTTACGAATTCGTGGGGATGGATTTGGCCAATGCTGCGTCAGCCCCAACTGACAGTCAACTAAAAAACTATCCCAAGACTTGCCATTTGCAGATAATTGAAATTGCAATATAATTTTTATCAACCCGTGGTGGAAAAGACTCCTGTTGGGGTTACTTAAATTTCTAACAGTCTGTGACATTTTCTTTAGACTTTGCCATAAATAGAAAGGCAAATTAAGCTTGTAACCCCTTAATGCTAACAGCAATCGTAAATGGTATAAGTGCAAATGGGAGTAACGTCCGTCACAGGACATGTACCTTACAAGTATTTCATAATAAACTCTCCATTCGGGCTTCAGAAATTTAACAGGGACGCCTATCTTCAGCTTCGTATCATCCGGCAATGGCATTAACAGAGCCAAGCATTTCTTCTTATTAACCATGCTTCCCTTAAACCAGCGTTATCCAACCTGTGGAAGCTTAGTGGCTTCTGCAATCTTATCTTCATTGATAATAAAATCAAAACCCCCAATTTGCACCCTGTCATCGTTAAAATTCATGGCGAACAGTTTAGTAATTTCTGCATGGTGGCCATCGAAACTTCTAAAGAAATGCCCCCATCTCATTTTCTCGAATAGCATAGCAACCTTCTGGTTAGCTTCAATAAGTTCAGAACCAGAGATTTCATAACGGTTCAGAGGAGACATGGTTTCTTCTACGTTCTCCTGGCCTCGAACTGAAATGAACAGAGAGGTGAACATAGAGGGAATAGGTACCCATACGAAAGACATGATGGGGAAGACTTCGCATGCTTTGGATTTGACAGACATGAGATCTCTGAACCTGCCATTTTTAGCCGAATTCTAAGCAATGTCGAACGCTGCAACTTCACTTTATATCATGATTCATGCAGGTTTATCTACGTTTAACCACAACTAGTAGTGATAACCACCAAATTGGCGAACCAGAGATATTGTGATTGATAGATCATAATTTCAACCATTGATTATGGACAGTGGCTAATTATGAACAAGTACATCGACGTTAATTGGAAATGACTATCAACATTTAACACTGTCAATACAATGCATTCATATTTGTACAGTTGTCATTTTATCAAGAGGTATAAGCCACGTTCTCATGCCAACTCATTGATCCAAGTGATAACAGATTACCAATCTTGACAAATGGCTCTTTGTACACTCAGTCAATCTTAACAGTCATCTCCAGTTTAATCGTGATACGTGGTGGCATGCAAGGTGATGAAATTGCACACTCTAATGTTAAATAGCTTGATTTTATATCTATGCTACATATATACAAAGACTTAGTTTAAACCTTTCAAACATCCTATTGATAAATATCTAATCATTAGATTGCTGGGATATTTAAATGATAAAACTATCATAAGTGAAACTTTCCTATATAAAATCATTTATTCATTAACTATAATATTTACAAAAAATCATTGTATGGTATTACATATAATATCAACTTTAAAAATCACTTTTAGTTTTATGAACTTAGGGCTAGTAATACCTTACTCAACACAAAATGTGCTATATTGATTTTCTCTTGGCAAACTATTTCAAATTTCTTAAGCCACATGAATTTATCTTGATGATTAAATAAATTCGTGAAAATTTATGAGACTTACTAACAGTTGTTAAATGCCAAGTTTATGAGCATGTCTTCATCAACTTCTCAAATGATATTTTACCTTTCTTTGATTAAGAGTACCTTCAGAATCAAAGATTCTAAAGGTGCTCTTTCATTATTTTTCAATGATGAATCATAGAAAGAGCTGATCACTCTTCATCTTATTGAGAAATGAAGAGGTTGTTGCTAGCTGCCAACAGGACCCCGCTATGCAAAAAACAAGAAATACCTGAAAAAATGTGATGATGATGTGTACCCACTCGGCTTACTTTTGACGGACCCCGCTACCCAAAAAACAAGAAGTACCTGAAAAAACGTGATGATGACATCATAATCACGTTTTTTTTCATGTATTTCTTGTTTTTGGTGTAGCGGAGTCCGTCAAAAGTATGCCGAGTGGGTACTCGTTGGATGCGGAATTTAATTCCGCATCCAACGAGCTCTCTCGATCGAAATTTGAGTAAAAACATGGGGAGATATGTTGAAAATACAAGCAAAAAAATAGTTTTTTCTTTTCTTCCTTCAAAATTAATAAATATTATTTTATTAATTTTTTTTAGGAGGCCCGTTTTGAGGTGAAATTTCCTCTAATGAAATGCAATCTTGAGTGGATTAAAAAACACTGTGTTTACTAAGGTTATGCAATGCACTTCTGCCAAATAAGCCTGAGATAAGTTGAAGATTATCTATGAAGGAGCATCTAAGGTCAAAGAATCCAAACTGCAGACATATAAAAGTCAATTAGAATGCCTCAAAATGAGAGAAGAAGAGAATATTAGGGAATACCTTCTTTGTGTAGACGAGGTGGTTAATGCTATTAGAGGTCTTGGAGGAAAATTGAAAGAAAAAGAAGTTGTAAGCAAGATACTAAGAACATTACCAATGATATATGACTCAAAGGTATCCACCCTAGAGGAACGATATGACCTACATGGAATTCTCACTGTATATGAGATGAGAACTAGACTAAATGAAACCTCAAAGAAAGAAGCAACTTTTAAAGTCTCTTCCAAAAATCAATCAAATAATATAGATGACGAGGAAGCCCTCTTTGTAAGTAAACTTAAGAAAGGCACTGGGAAATACAAAGGTAATCTACCTTTGAAATGTTTTAACTGTGGAAGGATTGGACATTTTTCCCATAAGTGTTCCTACCCAAAACAAGAGGAGAGTGACCATGAAGAATCTTGTTTTCGTAAGGGTAAGAAGAAGTTTAAGAAAAAGAAGAAGAATTTCTATTCCAAGGAAGAAAGTGAAGATGAGGAGATGAGTGAAGAAGAAGAAATCCTATTTATAGGAACAAAACATTCAGATGAGGAAACAAAAGTGGACATAGAAGCTCAATACACAGCTGTTGTAGATGAAATTGAAAGATGTAGGAAAAGAAACAAAGTTTTGAAAGACAAACTTTATAAATACCAATAAGAGACAAATCATATTATTATTGATTTAAGGAACCATCTTCAAGAGGCTAAGAAGAGTGAAGAAGACCTAGTAGTTTTGCTCAGGAAGATAATTCAAGATTATGAAAAACTTGAGAAAGAAATTACTCAACTTAGAAAAGGAGTTAATGAAAAATCCATCAAATCAAAGTTTGAGAATAGCTCAAGGATTCTAGATGGCATTTTGAAAATCCAAAGATCATCTAGTGACAAATCTGGTTTAGGGTTCATTAAAGAAAAGAATCCAGAGAGTTACTCGTTCACTAATCAAACAGGAAGTACAAAGAGCTATGCTAAAGCACTTAAGAGTCATGTTAAAAAGAAAAAGTGCAAGGAATATGTCTTATCCTTTCATGACAAAGACTGAACCCATGAGGATCCCAAGAGATAAGTGACAAATAAATATCATAAAATATTTCTAGGTCATTGTTATTTTTGTAATAATTTTGGTCATAAAGCCCTGAAATGCAAGGCTTATGAAAAAGTTCATGAGTAAAACAAGGATGCACTTAAAAAACCAAAGGTAAGGAATCATAACCAGTTTGGAATTCTCCAAATGTTTGATATAGAGTGCTACAAGTGTAATAACTTTGGACATTTGGCTAGAGAATGTAAACTAAAAAATGATTCTCCAATAGAAGTTCAGAGACAGTGGAAGAAAATGGAAATTAGGAAGCAGAGAGACCAAAGACCTCCTGTGGATAAAGAAAATTTCCATGGTTATTGCCATTACTGCCATAAGTTTGGTCATAAGGTGGCCGACTGCAAAGCCAGGGGAGAAGATCAAAGGTTGAAAAGAAAAAAATACACAAACACAGAGCATGGTGAAGGACAAGCAAATAGTATACCTCATGAAAAGATGTGGAAGAAAGAGTTAGAAGACTCAGGAGAAACACAAATTTCAATCATTAATGAAGTCTTAGAAGTTGATGTTGAGCATAATGAGGTCATAGATAAAAATGACATCCATCATGAGGGAAGGCTACTTAGTAATGTAGAAGAATACCCCAATCAAGATAAGGATGAAAGAGAATATAGTGACTGTGGGATTCTTTTCTAAAAATATCTCATAGTTTTTCTTTAAAAACCCAAAAGTTGAGGGCATGGAAAGTCATCATAAAGGCATAGAATATATTGCATGATCTCAGGGGGAGATTGATGTCTTTAAGTTCAAGGCTTTAATCTGAAGACAACAATTTTTTTTATTAAGTTCAGTGAAAAAATGAAAAAGGGATAGTGTAGACTAGGATCAAATATGTTAATGTCTCATTGCTTGGTTAATGAATCCCTGGTTCTGTTTTAAAAAAAAATGGTGTTAGATACCACTATTGGTTTCAGAGAAAGTATATACTCAGGGGGAGAAAATATTAGAATACTACAATTGGTATCAGAATCTTGGTTTCAAAGGAAAACAAAATTGTAGTCTCATTTTCAAGATAGTTACAACAAGGACATAACAAGTTATCCTTTGTCATTGTTGTCAAAGGGGGAGAAAGTTTAAGTGTTTCCATAAATGCCAAAGGGGGAGACTATTCACAATATGGGTTATAGTTGTCATTGATGGCAAAGTAGGTTATGAATGACAAAGGATAAGTAAAGGAAACCATGGAAGAGTGAATGATGAAATAAAAGATATGATGACAGGGCATGGCATGGCATGGGATAGATGATGAGGTGGCAAGAAGTATCATGGTAGTCTATACCTTGTTATAATGGATATCTATTAAAGGTCTCATTTTGACTTAAAAATCTATGAGGAGAAAGATATAGGCCTGCCAAAACAGGGTTTTACATCAGTAAAGGTAAAAATGACTAAGTAGCCTCAAGAGGATACTCGCCATAAATTATGAGTTATACTAAAGGTCAGTAGCACATGGGGGTATTGTAGTGTGTTGGTTTGTCTATATCCATGGCCTTAGTTCTCCTTGAAAATTTCTGAAGATGAAGTTATTGATCTACCAAAATGAGGTGTCAGAAGGAAGTTCTGAACTTGACTAATATTGAAAATTGGCTCATGCATTATCCCACATTGGCAACGGAGTGACACTTTTACGTTTTTATAAAGAGATCTCTCACATTACTTGTTTGATGTGTAGATAAAATGTATTATGGGGGTTCTGGGTGTTTGGAATCCAAGAGAAGCTCACCATCCTGGAGCCCAAGACGACCTGAGAGGCCCCATGCCTTTTTCCAGATGCGGCATGAACATATCTGATGGTCAATATCAATTCCGCAAAATATCTAAGATCGAGAAGAGTTCAGCAAAATATCAAGATCAGATAGTGAGGATCAGATCCTTCCTAGATCCGACAGTGAGTAATAGATCCGCAAGAGTAAAGTGGAAAGGCTGAAGTCCGCCAAATCTCAAAAAATCTGATGGCTAGGATCAAACTCGCACTAGATCTGACGGTGAGGATCAATTCTGCATAAGTTAGGTGGGAAGGCTGAGATTCTGAAAAAATATCAAGATCAAACGACTGGGATCAAACCTGCACTAGATTCGTTAGTGGAGGACTGTTTCTGCAAACGTCAGGAGAGTAGTTGAAATTCTGAGAAAGATCCAGATTGGATGGTCTATAGTTAATCCGCAAAGGATCTGATGGCTAAGGAAGAGATCCCCAAGGGTACAGAGGAAAGGATGAGATTCCACAAAATTTAAATATTGAACGATTGAGATTAAACCCGCACTATATCCAATGACTGGGGTTTAGTACCGCAAAAGAAGAGCATAAATGCTAGAGTTATGCAAAAGATCAACATCAGGCGGCTTATATTAGTCCTTCACTAGATCCGACAATTAAGGATTAGTTCCGACTAGTTAGGCGTAAAATCCAAAGTTTTGCAAAAGATCAAGATCAGATGGCTAAGATTAGTTCCACTAAAACAGATCTATAATTCAGAAAATTCGAAGAGCGGAATGTGGAAATTGAAAATCGCAAAGTTGAGAAATGACTTCCGGAAATGTTACATTTCCGCAATCCGAAGTCCGGAAGGTGGAAAATGGAGGGCCGAGATCATATGGCTGAGAATCATTCCACAGGAGATCTACGGTTCGAAAAATCCAAAGTCCGGAAATCGAAAATTGGAAAGTCGAGAAATGACTTCAAGAAATGTTACATTTCCGCAATCCGAAGTACAGAAGGTGGAAAGCGGAAGGCCAAGATCGGACGGTTGAGAATCGCTCCATAAGAGATCTACGGTCTAGAAATCCGAAGACAGAAAAACGAAAATTGAAAATCAGAAAGTTGAGAAACGACTTAAGGAAATGTTGCATTTCCACATTCCGCAATCTTGTAGATCAATGGTCAGCATGAAGCCTAAAGAATATTGAGAGTGAGGAATCACTAAAGTGAAAAGACAAAATTGGAAATCAGAAAGTGATGAAAAGTGCGGAAAACTTGGTTCAAATGTTGATTTTCCAATTTTCGCCACCTGAAGATCAACGGTCAGGAAAATGCCCAACGAAGATCAACGGTGGGGAATCGTTGATGAGGAAACCTTGGTGCGAAAATGCAATTTTGAGGGGGGAATGTATGCATTACATCGACAGTCCAGAGAGAATTAGAAATAGGATCAACAACTATGATTAAAGCTGGAAGATGATCTTGTGGAAAGAAGATGGAGAGTGAAGAAGCACTAGAAAATGTTGAACAGAGGTGGAAAAATTGATTCCAAGTTCCGAAAATGAATTCTGAGGTGTGGGATCAATGAAAGAACAAAAAAGAACATTCTGATAGATGTGATCATCAGATATGAAAGGGCACAATAGTGAAAGGTGTGTTTGTTCAGTTTGAAGAGGTGTAACTGTTGAAAGAAGCTTAATGCCGAGAAGTATTTAAGCAGTGGCCTGAGCAGGAAGGAAGATGTCTCTACAGTTTTGATTGCAAGACCAGAATCAGAGACCAAAGGGTGTGACAGAATTCAGAGGGAGATAAATCCATAAGTGTACCAAAGAAACATATAAGGGTGGAAGGGTGGATCTAGGTTAGGAAATAGGCCTGCAGGGGGTTGTAGCCTCCTTCTAGTAGTAGCTGGTAAACAGGGTTTCGTAGCATCCTTTCAGTAGTAGTTGATAAACCAAGGGGTCATATCCTCCTTCCAAAAGGTAAATAGGGTGTCGTAGCATCCTTTCAATAGTAGCAGATAAACCAGGGGGTCGTAGCCTCCTTCCAGTATTTATTGGAAAATAGGGTGTAATACCATCTTTGTTTGCACAAGTAGGAAAAACTATTTGTAAATAACAATTTTGCAGTAATAGGACGTATTGGTGGTTTACCCTATTGGGCTTCCACATTAAAATTGTGTCCTGTGTATTCTTATTGCTATGTGTTTTTAATGATAAATTTAAAAAGTGGTTAAATTAGTAAAAAGATAACAATATTGATTCACCCCCCCCCTCTCAGTATTGACCAATAAACCAACATGAATGACATAGTTTCAATACTCTGCAAATATGCGATTATTTGAGGTCGTATTTTCATTAACCAAAAGTATGTTCAATTATTCTATGTGTATGAATATATAATATTTATAAAGATACTCAGAATACATGAAGACGAAGACGTGTTTAATTAAATGTAACAGGAGTAAGAATTAATCGTTCCAATGATCAATTAGACTGTAATAGTATGAGTTAAAAACCTGCGACTTAGACATATCTACGGTTGTGGATGAATTCTATAGGAGAAAAGTGTACGAAAGATAATAGATCTGCAAAGGTAAAGTTAAGTTCTGCACTTGATCTCATATCAATGAATAGGGAAGAATCTGCAAGAGATCAATGGTTGAGAATGGTTTCCATAATGCAAAGGTGAAATATTGTTAAATTTGCGGAAAGTTAATTGTGGAAGGAAAGTTGCGGGAGACAGATTGCGGAAGAAGTTCGAGGAAAAGTCGAAAAGTCGACCCAGAATCTAGAATCTGCAATTGTGGAAAGAAAGTTTGAGGAAAGAAAGTTGTGGAAACAGATTTACGAAAATATGAATTGCAGAAATCAGCTTGCAGAATTGAGTTTGCTGAAGAAGATTTTTAATCAACGATTCCTGCTAATTTGGATCAACAAGTCTAGATAATTCTTACATGGAATCAATTTTTGTATCAGAGCAAAATATCAGAGCCTAGAGAAATATGCCACCAAGGCAAGGATGAGCACATGGATTTCCAGTAGGAGGTGTTCGAGGAAGATAAGCTGTAAAGATAGACACACAAAGGGAATTAAGATAGCTCCAAGCTAGGATTGAGGTTATGGAGAGAATAAATTCAAAGAGTATAGATACCAGCGATGCAGAGGTATCCTCTGAAGAAGGGTAAGAGGATATTGCTTACGAAGTAAAAGTATTGAGGATGTTGGTGAAAGTTAGTAATAGGCCTAGAGTTGAAGTTCCCATGTATGAAGGTAACTTGAATGTTGAAGAACTCATGGACTAGATCAATGCTCTAGCAAAGTACTTTGATTTTGAATAAATTGAGGATAAAAAGAAGGTAAAATATGCAGCGACCAGAGTGAAAGGACATGCATCCATTTGGCGGGATGAACTTCAGATCCATGGAGAAACAATAGGTAAGTCCAAAATCAAAACTTGGGATAAAATGATAGATAAAATCAAAAGTCAATTTATGCCTAGGGATTATTAGTTGACTCTCATTAGACAATTACATAATCTTAGACCAAAGGGTGTGACTGTTAAAGAATATACAGAAGAATTCTTTATGTTGAGTATTAGAGCTAGACAAACACAAGAGGACATTGAAAGAGTGGCAATATATAAAAATGGAATAAGATATGAGATACAAGATGACATTATCTTGTTGAATTTGAAATTGTTGAAGATGCTTATCAGGCAACCTTAAGGGTAGAATAGAAGCTACTAAGAAGACATAATCAAAAGAATTGAGGGAGAAGTACAGCCAAAGGAGAAGGATATCCAAATAGAGGAGTTAAGTTTCATACCTTTAAGGATAAGATAGAAGGTTCTAGTAGCCAAACACCCCAAAGAAGAGGATTCGGGGGAGGTAGGTTTAATGTTAGAGGAAGAGGGAGAAATAGAGAAGAGAAATGGTATACATGTGGAGAAATTGGACACACATCATGGGAGTGCCCAAAGAATAAAACTACAGCTCATAGGAATGCAAATATTGCTAAGGCTAGAGAGGATTCCAATGAAGAAGCAGATATGAATAATCCTCCCAAGGAAGGAGAATCTCTTATGATGAAGATAGTTTTTGTGAAAATAGAGAGGAAAGTGCATGAACTAGAGCAGAGGAAGAGTCTATTCAGGACTAAGTGCAAGTCACAAGGGAAGTGTTGTAATATGGTTATTAATAGTGGTAGTATGGATAATTTTGTCTCCATTGAGATGGTAGAGAAGTTTGGATTGAAGAGGATGAAACATCCACTCCTTATAAAGTATCTCGGTTGCATAAAGGACATCAGCTCTTAGTGAATGAGCAATGCAATGTGGAGTTTCAAATTGGTACTTATAAAGACGTGGTATTATGTGATATAATTCATATGGATGTGTGCCATATACTCTTAGGGAGGCTATGGTAATATGACAAAAAAGTTGTTCATGATGGAATAAAGAAAACTTATTCTCTGGAAAAGGATGGAAAGAGGCATACATTGTTACCTTTGAAATATGAAGCAGTCCAAGAAGATTCGAGATCCAATATCTTGCTGATGATTGGGAAAGAACTATTACAAGAAGTCAAAAATGAGAGGGAATTGCATTTTTCCCTCGTTGGAAAACCAAAGGTAATTTTAACTTCTACAAATTTAGATGATTTTCCTGTTGAAGTTAAAATTTGTCTTGATGAGTATGCTGATATTATTGTGGATGAGTTACCAAATTCTTTACCTCATCTAAGAAGTATTAGTCACCATATTGACTTAATACCTGGTTCAAATTTACCTAATAAGACAGCCTGTAGACTGAATCCTCAAGAGAATGAATAGATCAAATAGTAGGTTCAGGAGCTATCGGATAAACGTTTGGTGAAATAAAGTTTGGGTCCTTGTGCAGTTCCACTATGCTTATCCCAAAGAATAATGGTGTTTTTTATGTGCACTGTCTCTCGAGCAATCAACAAGATCACTATTAGGCACATATTTCCCTTGTTGATGTAATTCTAGCTTCGGAATGTATTCACTTGTATTTCTTATGTATTGTAACCTGATGTTTATTCCAGGATGTGTCTGTAATGTACTTGAGTCATGTCATGCCCTGATGTTCCTATGAGGAGGTTCTATAATGTAAACAAGTCATGTCAAGTCATTGTGGGTAACCCTCCTATTGATCAAGGGTTAAAGTCCCCACAGTTCCGGGGCACTAGGGTTATTAGACTCTCCTAGAGAAGTTGGCCCTAATAGGTTTTGTCAAGTAAAGAATTAGTATAAATGGAGAGATAGCCTCTCTATTTATCAACCACTCACTCACACTCAGTTGTAGCACATAGCTGAGGAATAAGAAGACATTGGGGCTAGGAAGAAAGAGGTTACTGTTGTTGGGAGATCATCTTACTGTTTTGGGGTTTTACTTTTGGTGTTGATTCTATCTCTGAGGAAGTTGCGGGGGTTTCTCCATTTATGGTTTCCCCAAGGATAAACATTGTGTTCATTGTATCTTGTGTTTGATTGATGTGCTTGTTATTCTCTTAGTGAAAAGATCCTAATATATTGCTAGCTTAATATTAAAAATGTAACATGGTATCATAGCTAACCTGAGAAGAAGACACTGTGCAACTGCGGGAACTAAGGCTTCCTACTTTGTGGTTCTCTCTCCATATATTTTCAGCAAAATAAGGTTGGAATAACTCTCCTCCCTAGGGCGTATCTTTCTGTCGAAGTAGAATCCAATTCTGAGGTTTTTCAGTTTTGGACCCGACACTGCTGCCAAAAATTAGGGATTTCCACAGTAGTGGAATTTTTCAGTGAGCCCAGGCTTGGATTGATCTCCTCCTCAAAATCAAATTTTAGAGATCAATATCAAAGCATTTGGTTGGACAGAACTCCGAAAAATAAAAACCCTAATCTGCTCCTGAACCAACACTACAGAATTTCAGCTCCAAATCCAGATTCGACATCTTGAACTGGTAAGATCTAAATCTTTTGTATTTCCATTTGTCGTTCTTAGTTAAGATGTCTCATCATACCAAGCTTGATTAAAAGCTTGAGGGAGCTGATAACTTTCGAGCCTGGAAGTATAGGATCTCCTTGGTCCTGGAAGAAAATGAGTTGGACTCCTATATCAATGAGGAGGTTCCAGTTCCAGAGGGAGATGAGGCTAAGGCCTTACATAAGAAGAAGTTGGTTATGGCTAAAAGAATTATTGCTGATTCAATCAAGGATCACCTCATACCACATGTGTCCTCCCTAAAGACACCTAAAGCTATGTTTGATGCCCTAACCAAACTATTTGAAGGGAAGAACATAAACAGGAAGATGACTTTGAGAAACCAACTAAAGAATGTAAAGATCCAGAATGCTGAGACCATCCAGTCTTACTTTACTAGGGTATATCGAATCGAGGAACAGCTGGAAGAAGTAGATGAAGAAGTGGAGAATGCAGATATTGTGATGACCACCTTGAATGGTATACCTAGGGCATGGGACTCTTTCATTCAATGGATTTGTGCCAAAAAGAATTTAGTCAAGTTCAGCAGACTATGGGAAGAATGCTCTCAAGAAGAAGCTCGGATAGCAGCTCGGGAAGAAAAGATGGGAAGTGAAGATCAAGCTCTCACAGCCCACACCAAGAAAACCAGAAGGGACCATCATCACTCCAAAAGTAAGTCTTATCACTCTAGAAGAGATTGGTCTATTGTTAGATGTTACACATGTGATGAGAAAGGTCACATATCCAAATACTTCCCTAACAAAGGGAACTCAAAGAAGAAGAATGGAAACAAGAGAAGACATCATGCTCATGCTGTAGAGGATGATGAACCTTCCACAAAGAGAATCAGACAAGAAAGTGATTATTCAAGTGATGAAGAATATGTGTTGATCTCTGCTCTCATGGGAACTATCTCACATGGAAGCAATGATTGGCTCATAGATAGTGGTGCTTCCAAGAATATGACGAGATTCAAAGAATCATTTGTGAAAATATTTGAACATGAGTCACCTCACAAGGTGAAACTTGGGGATGACTACCAGTATCCAATAAAAGGTAGTGGTGAATCCTCCTATAAACTAGACTCTGGAAAGTCCATGAGGATGAAAAATGTATTGTTTGCACCAGGACTAAAGAAGAACCTCCTCTCCATATCTGCATTGGATGTAAAAGGAATGAGGGTTGCTTTTGTAGATGGCCAACTTCTTATGTGGACAAAGGGAAAGACTTTTGACGATGCAATAGTGATTGGGGAACAAGAAGGAGGTCTATACAAATTGAAGGGCCAACCAAAACAAGCTTTGGTTCATGACTCAGTAGAACCAAATGAACTTTGGCATAAAAGGCTTGCACATGTGCATTACAGGGCACTACCACTTGTAAAAAAGTTGTTGAAGGTCTTCCAGAAATGCAGACAAAACATGATGGTGTTTGCAAAGGATGTGCAAAAGGAAAGAACACAAAGAAGACATTTCCAAGTAGAGAAAGCAAGGCAAAAGGAATCTTGGAAATCATTCACTCCGATGTATGCAGTCCGATGTCATCCAGTTCATTGAGCGGGTATGTATACTATTTTTTTCATTGATGATTTTTCTAGGAAGACATGGATATACTTCATGACGAACAAAGATGAAGTATTCAACAAATTCAAGGTATTCAAAGCCTTGATTGAGAACCACACTGAAAGGAAGATCAAGACTTTTCGATCAGACAATGGCAAAGAATTCACATCAAATGAATTCAAAGAGTTATGCAAAGGATCAGGGATTAAGAGGGAGTTGTCCACTCCATATAATCCACAATAGAATGGGATTGCAGAAAGGAAGAATAGAACTATAATGGAAGTTGCAAGAGCAATGCTTCATGATCAAGATCTTCCTATGCATCTATGGGAAGAAGCTATGAGAACAACTGTGTATGTACAGAACCGTACTCCACACAGAGTACTCGAGAATAAGACACCTGAAGAAGTATTTTCTGGCAAGAAACCAAAAGTCAACCATCTCAGAATATTCAGTTGTCCAGTGTACATACACATTCCAAAAGAGAAGAGAATAAAATTAGATCCTTCAGGAAAGAAGGGTATATTTGTGGGATACTCTGAAAGCTCGAAGGCTTACAAAATATACTTCCCAGGATTCAAGAAGATCGACATCAGCATGGATGTGACATTTGATGAAAACTCAACTTACAACAAATCCAAAAAGAGACCTACTGAAGAACCTGAAGAAGCAGAAGCATCCAGAATTCATGATACAACCATGAACGAAGAAACTCAAGAAGAAGATTGAGAATTTGAAGAACCACAAGAACCTATAGATCCACCTTAGGAGAAGAATCCTCATAAGATGAAACCTGCTTGGGTACGAGAAGCTATCCAAGGTGCAGAAAGATATGGGGCTCCAGAAGAGAATCACAGAGAAAGAAAGAGGACCAAATCCTACTTTGGGTATGTAACATTATTATGTTATTTCATCGATAAAGAATCTTCCAATTATCAAGAAGAGACAGAACGGAAAGAATGGAAGGATGGTATGATCGAAGAGTATCAATCGATCATGAAGAATGATGTTTGGGATGTTGTCCCAAAACTAGAAGGGAAGTCAGTTGTAACTTCCAAATGGATCTACAAGATCAATCATGCTACAGATGGTAGCATAGAAAAATATAAAGCAAGATTTGCTGCACGCAGTTTCTCCCAGAAAGAAGGAATAGACTATGAAGAAACCTTTGCACCTGTAGCCAGATACACTTCCATCAAATCAGTACTTGCTCTGGCTGCAGTAATGAAATGGAAGATACACCAGATGGATGTCAAGACTGCTTTCTTGAATGGTGTAGTGGAAGAGGAAGTGTATGTGGAGAAACCACTTGGTTTTGAGACACATGACAGGGAGTCTCATGTATGTATATTGAAGAAATCCATGTACGGTTTGAAACAGGCACCCTGGACATGGTACGATAGAATTGATGGTTTCCTATCGAGTTTGGGCTTAACCAAGAGTAAAGCAGATTCCAAAATTTACTACAAGGTTGAAGATGGCAATCTAGTGATACTCCTACTGTATGTGGATGATCTGTTTGTAACAGGTGTGGATGGGTTGATTGTTGATACAAAGAGGAAACTTGATGCCAAGTTTGAAATGAAATACTTGGGTATGATGCATTATTTTCTAGGCATGGAGGTGTGGCAGAATGCGGATGGAATCTTCCTCGGACAAGGGAAGTATGCAGTAGAGATCCTGAAGAGATTTGGGATGATGGACTGCAAGGCCTTAACCACACCTATGGCATCGAACCTGAAGCTATTTAGTGATGCTTCATCTAAGTCGGTTGATGCCACGATGTATCATCAGATGATTGGGTCCTTGATGTAGCTGACGAATACGAGACCAGATATTTTCTTTGCTGTGAACACCTTGAACCAGTTCTTGACAGATCCGAGACATGTTCACTTGATTGCTGCAAAGCATATTCGGAGGTACCTGAAGGGTACAGTTAATTATGGGCTCAAGTATAAGACTGATCAGAGGATTAACCTGGAGGGTTATGTTGATTCATATTGGGCAGGAAGTTCTATCGATAGGAAGAGCACTTCAGGGTGCTGCTTCAGTATGGGATCAGGTTTGATCTCTTGGTTTAGCAGGAAGCAATCCTATGTGGCACTGAGTATAGCTGAAGCAGAGTATGTTGCAACTTGTTCAGCTAGTTAGTTGTGAGGCAGTATGGCTAAGGAAGCTACTGTTTGATTTATTTGATCTCCAGTTAGATGCTACTTGTATATATTGTGACAACCAGAGTTGTGTGAAGTTATCAGAGAACCCGGTGTTCCATGACAAGTTGAAGCATATCGAGATCAAGTATCACTATATCAAGGACATGGTGCAAAGAGGAGCAGTGAAGCTCCAGTATGTTGCGACGAATGAATAGATAGCTGATGTGTTGACTAAGCCATTAGCTAGGGTGAAGTTTGAGTACTTTAGGGAGAAGCTTGGTGTTCTCCAGATTGAGATTCCTCCCAAGAGGAAGTGATCTATCTGTGCTATGCCCTTCTGACATGGTGAGAGGATTGGTTCCTTCCATGGTTAGATGTAAGTGTTGTGCCCTTCTGACATGGTGAGAGGATTGGTTCCTTCCATGTTCGGATGTAAGAGCTGTGACATGGTGAGAGAATTGGTTCCTTACATTGTCAAATGTATGTGATGATTCCACATCCAACATGAAAAAGGGTTGGCTCTGTGAAGACACGTCTAGTATGAAAAAAGACTAGCTCTATGTGGATTCCACATCTAGCATGAAAAAGGGTTGGCTCTGTGAAGACACATCTAGTATGAAAAAGGACTAGCTCTATGGGACGACAATAGGGGCAATTATGAGTCAAGAACAAAGACCAATAGCATACTCTAGTGAGAATTTGAATGAGGAAGTGACAAAAGTATTCTTCATATGATAAATAATTATATGTTGTTGTGCAAGCTCTCAAGAAATGGAGACATTATTTGATGCCCAAGGAATTTGTATTATATTCAGATAATCATGCTTTACAGTTTATAAATAATCAACCTAAATTGAATAAAAAACATGCTAAGTGGGTGGAATTTTTGCATAACTTTACCCTTGTGATCAAGCATACAAGTGGAAAATATAATAAGGTTGTTGATGCCTTAAGCAGAGTAAATTTGAACTTGCAAGAGATTAAGGTTAGTACTTTGGGATTTTAAAATTTGGTTAATATGTGTAAAGAAGATGTGGATTTTAAGGATATATATGCATCCTGTGAGAATCCATTTTCCCACAATAGGAGACAATGTTTGGCCTACATGCTACAAGAAGGATTGTTGTTCCAGAGTAGTAAATTGTTCATTCCTAAATGTTCTACGACAAAAAATTTGATACAGGAGAAACACATTGGAGGTTTGTCAGGTCATTTTGGATAGGACAAAACATTTGATCAGGTGAGTACTTTTTTATTTTTTTCTAGGAATGCAACATCATGTAAAGATGTTTGTTGAAATATGTAGGATATATCAACATGGGCCAAGGGGAGGAGACAAAATACTGGACTGTATCAACCCCTACCAATTCCAACTAAGCCTTGGGATTCCATCAGTATGGATTTTGTTCTGGGATTTCCAAGAAGTTAGAGGGGAAATGATTCTATTTATGTAGTAGTGGATAGGTTTTCAAAAATGACTCATTTTATTGCTTGTAAGAAAACCAATGATGCAACAAATATTGTTAATTTGTTATTTTCAGAAATTGTAAAGTTGCATGGTTTTCCCTTCAGCATTGTATCAAACAGGGATGCCAAATTTGTTGGTCATTTTTGGAGAACTTTATGGAAGAAAGTGGGTACAAATATTAGTTTTAGCTATGTTTATCATCCTCAGACTAAAGTTCAGAATGAAAGGGTAAATGGGAGCTGGGGAAATGTATTGAGAATTCTTATTTATGAGAATCCAAAACAATGGGATTTATCTCTTGCTCAAGCTGAGTTTACTTATAATGATTCACCTAATAGGAGTACAGGTATGAGTCATTTTCAGATTGTGTATGGAATGCAACCAAGGGGAGTATATGGACTCAGAAGTTTGGGAGGACAGGAAAGGAGAAGTGCAGATGGTGGAGATTTTGCATACAGTATACATAAGATACAAGAAAATATTAAAAAGAAATTGCAGGAAATTGCTAGACAATATAAACAGAGAGCATATTTGAAAAGAAGGGAAGTTAGTTTTCATGTTGGAGATTTAATAATGGCATATCATAACAAGGATAGGTTTTCTGAGAGAACTTACAATAAACTAAAGCTCAAGAAAATAGGACCTTGTAAAATATTGAGGATGTTTTCTGCAAATGCATATGAAATAGAACTTCCTTATGATCTTCAAATTTCTCCAATGTTTCAAATTTATATCCTTTTAAAGAATCAGGTGTTCATACGGAAGAAATGATCTCAGGTGAAGATGGTCCATTTGTAGAATTGGCAAGGAAACTGAACTCAGAAAGAACAACCACATATTGAAACTATCCTTAACAAGAAAATTTCAAAGAATATCATAAAAGAAAAAAAGAAAAATAAAATATTTTCAGTATTTGGTCAAGTGGAATGATCAACCATCTGAAGATGCAGCATGGATGACTAAATTGGATATTTCCATGTACAATGTGGACCCTGAATAAATATTAAAGAATTATTTTGTTCCCTTGTAGTATGATGCAGGAGCATAGACTCAAAGTCCTATGTTTTCTGATTGAGCATGAAATGTTATTTTTTCACTTCCATGTAATCTTTTCTAGAAGATAGGTTTAGTTGTTAATTACTTGAAATTGGTTTTGTTGATAGTATTAGTTTGATTGTAATAAATGGAAATTTTCCACTGATATTCTTGAATCTTGCAAAGGGTTACTCGAGGGTAGGGTTTGTTGTAGATTTCCTGTCTTAGAGGCTCAGATCCTGGCTATGAGGATCTGACAGGTTTGAAGAATTCTATTTAAGTATTGAATGTAATTAATCTAAGGGTTGTTGATTGAATAAATAACAAAGTTTCAATACTCCACACATATGGGATTATCTGATGTCTTCTTTTCAATAACCAGAAGTATGTTTCATTCTCTGTGTGTATGAATCTATAATATTCATAAAGATACTTAGAATCCATGAAGACAGAGATGCGTTTAATTAAATGTAACAGGAGTAAGAATTGATCATTCTAGTGATGAGTTCCACTGTAATAGTCTGAGTTAAAAACCTGCGACTTAGACAAATCTACGGTTGTGGATGAATTCCATAGGAGAAAAGTGTACAGAAGATAATAGATCCACAAAGTTAAAGTGAATTTCATCACTTGATCTTATATCAACGGAATGGGAAGAAGCCACAAGAGATCAACGGTTGAGAATGGTTTTTGCAATGCAAAGGTGTAATCTTGTTAAAGCTACAGAAAGTTAATTGCAGAAGAAAACCTGCGGGAGACAAATTGCGGAAGCAGTTCAAGGAAAAGTAAAAAATATGCCCCGCAATCTGTAATCTGCAATTGCGAAAAGATATTTTGAGGAAACAAAGTTGTGGAAACATAATTGCGGAAACAGATTTGCGGAAATTTGAACTGCAGAAATAAGCTTGCGGAAGAATATTTTTAATTAGCGATTTATGTTGAATTGGATCAAAAAGTCCATCTAGATCTTACCTAGCATCACTCTTACTTATCCTTAATGTATACATTTTGATTCCCTACCCAACTTTGCAATGCCTTTATAAATCCCCAAACCAAGAGCTTCTCACGAGACTGTACACCAATTTTTATTTCAATAGGCATTTAGATATTATCTCAGATTTTGGACTTACAGCTTGATCGATCAACAAGATTAACCCAAGTGTACAGCAAGGATTCATTTCATTGTCATAATATATTGTTATGCTTAAATACATCTTGATTAATATTTAAATAAGCTTTAGTTAAAGGGTGGTTAAAGAAACAGGTAACAATTTGTTTTTGTTTTTTCATATCAGTTTTTTATTTTTTTGTTTATTAAATAGTATTTGTTTTGTGTGTATATTAACTCAAGCAATATGGTATGAATAATGGATATAATATTATATATTTTATCCTTTTTTTAATATCCAAAACTAAGTGGTTGGTTGTGCCTATTGGCATTCAACATCCACTTTACATGTGGCTATGCTATTTTATTGATACATGTAAAGGTCCTCTACCAATTGGTGTTATATATATATAATTAATATTAATATATATTAATAATTAATAATGATTAATTAGTTAATTAGAGAAAGTAAAGAGATGTACCATCTCGCTTGTGGCCAAAATTGTCAAGGTTTTCTTGAATTTAGGTCTTTAAAAGGGGGGGAAGTAAAAGAAAAAAATAAGGGAAAAGTAAAAACAATAGAAACCAAACTTAAAAACAACACATGGTTTATTTTCCAACAAATAATCATTTGTGAAAACTAATAATTTTTTTAAAGTAATATATTCGAAATATAGAAGTGTATAAGAAGTTTTGAGGCTACTAAGGAGAAAGTGAGATTTGAACTTGGGTGGGGAAGGTAACAATCATTCCTCCCAACCACCCAATATACAAGAAGTCTTCAGAAGAAAAAAATTAATTATGAAGAGTATAGTATACTATACAAGATAAAATATGTCTTTCTTTGATATATCTTGGGATCAAAAGCATAATAAAACGGAGTCTCGTGATGAAACACAAGGAATATTCCCTCAAACTTTTAAAAAATATGCATACCCCATATTAAAAAATTATGGGCTTATTCAAGAGAAGTATGTTTGCATTGTTATTTTCGTGACAACCAAGAATAATTGTATAAACATTGACCTAGAAAACAAATTAATGCTTTCAGAATCAGATATAATTGACAATAAAATTATTCTTTATGATGAGAAATGTGAGCTTAAGAACCTACAATTATATGTTTATGATTACAAGGCCCTAACTCAATTCAATATTGCTTCAGTGGTATCATTAGAGAAATACAAGGTTGATATAATTTTAGGGCCGTCTTGGTTAAATACATTGGGTACATTTATGTTCAACACAAGGAAAAAGTTTTTGGCATTTCCTCACAAAAAGAAGAATGTCACATTCCAGGATGTTACACTGAAGTCAAGTTCAGAAGTTGTGTCGTCTAAAGCCTTCAAAGACATCTCGAAGGTGATTTCAAAAGAAGATAAAAAATCAATACAAAAGAGGTAGAAGGAATTTGATAAAGTCATCATGGATAAAGAATAATAGATCTATCATCTAAGAGATCATAATCTGAATTTTCTTCTTCAAATCAAGAAGGATAAGGATAAGGCACAATACAATCAAAAGCTAGAAGAGGAGAAACAAGATCTTCAGAATTAACTATTAGAAAATATCAAAGAGAATGGTCACCTTAAGAAGCGTAAACAAGATCTAATAGATCATATTCAAAGGTGTAAAGATGATAAGAAATTGCAAGATGAAATGATCAGGAATTTTAAGAATGATAAATATCCATTGGAAAAAGAAGCAAATACAAGTCTAGTTCAAAAAGAATCAAATCTAGTAAAAAAAAACAACAAATCCTTATCAACACCCAAATTACAAGACTCATTTTGACCAACGATAGAGTCAAAATGAACATAAAAAAATGATTTATGATTTCATAATAGAAAGAACACAAAATCAACAAAGTAAGCAAAAAACAAGAAGTTCCATCCAACAAATCCATAAAAAACAACTCCAATGAGGATAGATCTCGGATGGACTGCTTCACAAACGATGCAACATTTTTTCTTGGGAAATCGTAACTCATATCGTTTAGTTTCATCAAGTGTTGCAATTACTAACACAAAGGATCAAGAGATGACATTACAATAAAGAAATCATACATAATCATTGTCTTCAATAATCTTTGTGGACAAAGCTTCCTTTAAGGGGAAGGCAATGTTATATAAAAAATATAACATAATATATAAATATATAAACATATAAATATTAAATATCAATATTAATTATTAACATTAATATATATTAATAATGATTAATTAGTTAATTAGAAAAGGTAAAGAGATGTACCCTTTCATTTGAAAAGGAATGATAAGTCTTATATGAAGGCCTACCAATGTAAATGTAAATAATCATATCTTATTTATCAACTTTTATATATATTCTTGGATTATTTGTATTTTTGAAAGTGGAAGTTCAAGAAGTTCCACTAAATGGAAATTTACCATTACAATTGGCAATTTAAAAAATGTGTTTTTGATTTCAGGCTATATAGCTTTAGGGAGGCTATTTTGATTTAGATTTAGAAATGGGAAATCATATTTCACTCTTCGTCATGTGTATATTCATTAACTTTGAAAACACACAACCTTGTTTACCAATCCCATCAGAATTATAATTCAATTTGAATCTCGTAGAAGCATTACAGATATCAAAGTTTGATACTTCCTAATCCTTAACCAGTATTAAACATTTGTATCTTCAAATTATGTTCTCCAACTCTCATGAGCCAAAGAAAACATGATTCCTCTGCTTTTTTAACGGAGTTCCTACACACTTGCTTCCTCTAGTTTTTTTATCCAACAATTTTGTGTTGTTTCTATTTTGGATACTCATTTTATTGGATTTCTCAAAGGCAAGAATGGAATTAGGAACATAATTTGATGGAGCACTTGGAAATTTTGTATACCTCTTTTGTTAGTGCTTTGTTGCTAAATCTTATTTTGTGTGCATTGAGAAGACAAATTGTGATTTGCAAAATGTTATGAACATACCTTTCATCACATGCACAATGTTGGCCCTCATGAACAATTGATTACTGTTTAAAAATAAGCACATACAAGAAGATACGTGATATGGCAACTTCCTCTGGAATACTATATCATTTTGCTAATGCAAATTTCATAATAGAATATTATATTGTGAATCCATTTTTTAAATAAAGGTGAAATCCATTCAGGTATATACAATGGATTTTATAGCATTGTAACTATCATGCATTTAACCTTATATAGCATACACAAATGTATGTATACTCCATGTTACAGCATAGAAATGGTCACAAAAGCGCATGGAAAGCACATGGGATTAACAATTGTCCATTTATAGCACAATGAAATTATTTTTAAAACAAAAAATAATATACAAAAGATTTAATTCCATGTGATGGCGTGATAAGTAGATATACCAAATTATTATGACAATAAATACCAGTATAGAAGAGGCTTGACTCCAATAAATCTGGGAAGCAAATAGTTCCTGACACACATGCTCAACAAATTACCGTTAGCAACATCAAATATGATTTATTATTTATTAATTTTTTATACAAAGGTGAATGATAAATATAATGCTAGTAATTTGTTTATTGGATATAGGTTGAGTGGTTGGAACAATGATTGTAAATATCCTACTAAGTTTCAATTCTTGTAAGTGACATGATGCTCTTGTTAATCCCTATGTAATAATTGAAAGAATTATGCAGTCTAGCCATACCTTGATTCTTCTAAATAAAAACGTTGACATATTGCCAAATTTAAGTTTAACATTAACTTCAAATTAAGTTTTACATTCATGTGAATTGGTGTATATGCATAGGTTTTATCTTTCTATTATTTTATTTTATTTTATATTTACATCACTCCTATTAAAAATCCAAAGTTTTAAGCCCTAAGCTCTTAATAAATCATGTAATTGTTATAGACTAATCTAGGTCGTTCCCAGGTGCACATTGGGGACAAAAATCGACTGAATGAGTCGAGTATTGTTATGGCAGAAGCATAGAAAAAAACAAGTAAAGCAGGGAAAACACTGTATCGACAGAAAGCATGTGCACAGACTTCTGTATGGACCAGTGAAGCACTCGTTCTTTAGATGTAACCAGGCTTGATCCCCAATTTGGAATGAATGAGGAATATGATGCTTGTTGTGTCGGGCCTTAGATTTTGCATTAGCTCATTGTAACATATCCTCTGCTTGCTTCTAGATGTTGTAGATTTGATCTCTAAATTTCAATTCTTTCTCCACTTCTCGTCCTTTGAAGTCGGTCTCATTCGACATCATCGAGGAACTGATCAAGTAGATAGGCGCTAAGGGTTGAAATTCATAATAGATATAAAATAGAATCTTTCCCATAGAACTGTGTTGAGAACGATTGTAGCTATGTTTTATGTATGGAATACTGTCATCCCATGTTCGACGATGCTTGTGGATGTACATGCGAAGCAGTTTTACTACCAAGCGATTTACAACTTCCGTTTATCCATTTGTCTACGAATGGAAGGATGTCGACAAAGAAAGTCTCATGTCGAGTTGTAGCGAGAGAATTTTCCAAAAGGTGCTAACAAATCTAGCATCTCTGTCGGAAATAATGTTCGTTGGGAGGTCATAATGTTTCCACACATGTTCGAAGAAGAGCTGAGCAGTATGTTGTGTTATTGTAGTCTTCTTGCATGGTATAATTATATCCATCTTGGAAAATCTATCGAATACTACTAAGATCGCGTCATGTTAATGTTTGGTAGTAGGACATCCCGTCAAGTAGTTCATAGAAATAGATTCCCATGGTTGACTAGGAACTGTCAGGGATGTGTACAGTCCTTGTCGTCGATTCGGCAGTTTAGCAATGACACAAACTATGCACAATAGAATGTACTTATTGACGTCATATTTGAGTGAAGGGTAGTAAAAATACTTTTGGAGGATAACAAATGTTTTCATGACTCAAAAATGTCCTTCAGTCTTGTTGTAGTGCACATACCAGATGATATTTTTTCAGTGCTCACCAGACGGTACAGAAAGTTTTCCAAGCTTGTAAATCAAGGTGTCCTTCAGGAAGTAGTCGGTAGTAGACAACATGTTGATCTGAAGCCATCGATAAATTGTACAGAACTCGTAGTCTACCAAATGCAATTATGGCCAAGTAGTGGTGTCGTAACCCTGGATACTCATCACTATAGACAGTAGAGTAATGGTTGGTCGAGTGAAAAAATCGGTTGCGACATTGGGTTTTCCTTTAAAATACTTAATTACCAACTGAAATTGTTGCAGGTAATTAATCCACTTGAGTTTTAAATTTGTCCGTAGTTTCGACTGGGATTGAGTGAACTGAAAAGGTTTATGGTCAATGAGGATGACCGTTTCCTTTCCAAGAATGTAGTGTCTCCATTGCTTAAGAGCTTCCACAAGGACATATAGTTCTTTTTCATACATCAAATACCTTCTAACAATGTCATTTAAAGTTTCGGAATGAAACGCTACTGGGTGACCTGATTGAGTGATCACTGCGTTGAGAGCATTGTCAGATGTGTCCATCTCAATATTAAAGGGCTGATGCAAATTAGGTAACACAAATACTGGTGTAGTACAAAGCTTTTTTTTTAGTTGTTCAAAATCTTGTTGTTGCGTCGATGTCGATTTAAAGGCAGTTTTCCCATTTCCTTTAGTCAATCGATTCAAAGGCCATGTGATATGACTGAATCCAAGTATCAATCGTCGATATAAATTCACCAAACCAAGAAAAATTCTTACTTCATGAATGTTTTAAGGAATGGGCCAAGCTTTAAGGATATGTACTTTGTCTGGGTCAACATGAATTCCTGTAGAGTCAATTACATACCCCAAATATTTGATGTTGGTCATCGCAAATGAGAATTTGTCCATGCTCAGGTATAGTCGATTTTGCTCGAGTGTCGAAGTTGTCTGACATGTTCTTCCCATGATCAACTGAAAATCAAAATATCGTCAAGATAGACAATGACACACTTGCCGATAAAAGGTCATAGAAGTTCATCCATATATCTCATGAAGGTTGCAAGTGCATTGGTTAATATGAAAGGCATGACTAACCATTCAAACAATCCTTCCTTGGTTTTGAAATCCATTTTCCATCCATCAATGGACTCGATCAAAATTTGATGATATCCTGACTTGAGGTCAAGCTTCCTAAAGAACTTAGCACCTTTTAAACTATCGATAAGTTTGTCTATCCTTGGAAGAGGGTATATGTTCTTTATTGAAATTTTGTTGAGAGCCTAATAGTCGATGCACATGTACCAAGTCCCATATTTATTTGCAACTAGGACGACTGGACTTCCACAAGGAGAGAAGTTGGGGTGGATATGACCTTTGTGGATCAAATCTTAGATTTGTCTGTGAATCTCTTCGTTCTCAAGAATGGATATTCTATAAACATATACGTTAGGTAATTAAGAACCAAGAACATGTTTGATGGAGTGTTTTACCTGACAATGCAGACGTACTCTGCTCAGCTCTTGAAATACGTTCCGACATTTCTCAAGAATGTGGTCAATCTGTTGTTGTTTTTAGGATCTACACTAGTCTATGACTCGACTTGTTGTTGTAGTCTTCCTAGAATATTGAGGCTTTATCATAATTAATGCAAATTTCTGAGCATGATTGATAAGCTTATTTGTTTGTTTGGAAGATATCATAGCAACCATTGATGTGGGTTTTCACTCTGGTATGTCGTACCATTGATTCTAAATTTTGACAATCACCTTCTGAGGGTGTGACTAATATGTACCATGTCAATCCCATAGGTAATGTTTCCCAAACAAGGCGTCGTATACGGAAAGTGGTGCCATGTCATGGAGTACTTCATCTTCGAAATTATTGATAAAGTAGGTGAGTTTGCATTTGCATGTGATTATTAGTTCCTATCCATCCTTCATCCAATCGATATTGTAAGGTTGAGGATGTGTAGTGTTGACAAGACCTAATTTCTTCACAAGATATTTGGAAACAAAGTTCTTCTGGCTACCATTATCCACAATTATATGTAATGGATTTTTTTGAACCGATATCCATGTATGGAACAGGTGTTCTCGTTCCTCCTCATCGATGATAGTCGAGGTTGTCAAAGTCGAAGCCAAGAGGGTTGATGCATCTGGATCATATTGTACCAAGGTTCTGTCGAAAAAGTCAATTGTTGAAACTTTTTCCAAAAATGTATTCCGAGCTTTGCATTCTGACGTATGATGCCATACTAAATTGTGATAATCACACCATTTCTCGGTAGGATCTTGTTTGCTACGATCCTTCTTGTCTTTCTGAAAGTTATTCTTGTGATAATCGAGATTTGGCGGAGTCTATTGAGAAGGGTGCTTAAAATTTTTGGAGTCAGCTGGTAACTTCTTGTCAGATGTTTGACCTGTTGGCTTGTTCGTGAAATGTTCTTTTCCTTTTTGTTTAGCTTCAAGCTTGATGGCATAATGAAATGCATATGCAAGCACACTGATAGTCATAAAATCCATCTCTTGCTGAATGTATGGGGATAAACCCTTGACGTACTTCAGGACAAGAAATTTCTCTTCTTCTTGGGCGCTAAGTCTATCCATGAGTTGATAGAACTCGTCAGTGTAACTCTGTATGGACTGTTCTTTAGATTTCCTTAGTTGTTGCCACTTCTTATACTTTTGTTCAAGATATTTGGGAGGGTAGAGCGCCTTTGAAACGTATTCGACAAATTTTACCCATGTGTCTATGGGTTCTCCTTCTTTTTCCATCTTCGTCGATAAATTTTTCCACCAGAAGTGTACAGAGGTTGACATCTTCAAGGATTCAATGGTGATCTTTTCCGCTTCAGAGAGTCGATTCATGGAGTAGTATGATTCTAGTTGTTGTACCCAATTATTTACAGATTCTGCGTCAATCTTGCCTTCAAGATTTGAGATGTCCAGATTCATTTGTACTTTGAAGGGATTTATTTTATCAAAGTGAGTTCACGTCGAGGATTCCCAAAATTTGAAGTGAACCACATGAGAATATCGCTGAATTGGGTGAACCTTTTGGTCCGTTAGTGAGCTTGTGCTTTTTTAATGAGTTTCTATGTCTTGTCAGTAGCATGTTTATTATCTGCTTCTTTGACCATCTTTTCTGAAGTCGAAGGAAGTGTCTTCTTGTGTTGTTGAGTTTGAGAGCATGTTTGAACAGACATAAGTTAAATAACTTCGATGGAAGTGTTGATGTAACTTAAGCTTATGAATAAGATCAAGCTCTGATACCAATGATCCAGGTCATGCCCAGGTTCATGTTGGGGACAATATTCGACTAAATGAGTCGACTACTATTATGGCAGAAGCATAGAAAAAGAATAAGTAAAGTAGGGAACACACTATATCGACAGAAAGCATGCGCACAGACAATATGCACAAATTCGAACCAATTTATATTATTATTATCTTCTCTGTGAAGGTTGGTTGATTGTTACAGTAATGTACATGTTTATATAGGATGTTGAGACGCTTGGGTGACTACCCATTACATTTAGTTACAAGAAGCTATAACGGTTTAGAAGTTCAACTGTTGCAGACGAATGGAAGACATATATCTTCTATAGATGTATGTTAAGCGTAAAACTTGTCAAGGTTTTTCGAGGTCGAGTGTTGAGGTTCGGACTTGTCGAAGTCGATGTTGAACCTGTTGAAGCAGTCGAAGTAGTTGAAGTAGTTGAAGTGCTAAACTTTGTCAAAGTTCAACAAGATGCCAACTACTGGTTGAACCATTCATCCTTCCTTAAGAAACAATGGCCTCCATTATGTATTCGTTTAGGTGAAGAAACTTGTTGGCTGTTTTAGTAGCAAAATACCATTTTCCTTGTGTGGGGAGTTGTTTAGATTTAGCCACTTGAAACAAGGGAATATATTTTGTCCTTATAAGGCGTATACGTCGTCCCACAATGGTGTTGTAAAGAAGAGTTTCTTGAACATCTGGATGGATGTCTTCAGGTTTTAATGTCTGAAATTCGTTATATTCCAATAATGGTGCATGGTATGGTCGAAGTAGATCTACATTAAAGACTGGATGTAGGCCAAGGAATGCAGTAATGTCGAGCTGGAAAGTGTTTTCTTCAATCTGTTTAAGGATACAGTATGGACCATATCGCAAATGTTTCATCTTTCTATACGGACCAGTGAAACACTACTTCTTTAGATGTAACCATACCCAATCCCCAATTTGTAATGAATGAGGAATACGATGCTTTTCATGGAAAGCCTTAGATTGTTGCAACATATCATGTTCTTGCTTCTGGATGTTGTAGATTTGATCTCTAAATTTTAATGCTTTCTCCACTTCTCGTCCTTCAAATTCAGTCTCATTCAACTGTGTCGAGGAACTGATCAATTTGATAGGCACTAAAGTTTGAAATCCATAACAGATCTCAAATGGACTCTTTCCTGTATAACTGTGTTGAACATGATTATAGCTATGTTGTATGTATGGAAGGTTGTCATCCCATGTTCGACGATGCTTGTGGTTGTACATGCGAAGCAGCTGTACTACCAAGCGATTTACAACTTTCATCTGTCCGCCTGTCTGTGGATGGAAGGAAGTCGACAAAGAAAGTCTCGTGTCAAGTTATTGCCAGATATTTTGCGAAAATGTGCTGACAAATATAGCATCTCTGTCAAAAATAATGGTCATTGGGAAGCCATAATGTTTCCACACATGTTCAAAGAAAAGTTGAGCAGTCTGTTGTGTTGGCGTACTCTTATTGCATGGTATAAGAATAGCCATGTTGGAAAATATATTGACTACTACTAATATCGTGTCATGTTGATGTTTAGTATTAGGATATCCCGTCAAGTAGTCCACAGAAATAGATTCCCATGGTTGACTAAGAACTGGCAGGGGTGTGTACAATCCTTGTCGTCGATTCAGCGATTTAGCAATGCCACAAACTACGCACGATCAAATGTACTTGTTGACGTCATATTTGAGTGAAGGCTAGTATAAAAAATTTTGGACGATAACAAGTGTTTTCATGACTCTGAAATGTCCTACAATCTTGCTATAGTGTGCATCCCAGATGAACTTTTGTCGGTGCTCACCAATTGGTACAAAAAACTGTCCAAGCTTGTATAGCAAGGTGTCCTTCAGGAAGTAGTCGGTAGTAGACAACGTGTCAGTCTGAAGTTGTTGATAAATTGCGGAGAACTCGTAGTCTACAAAATACAATTGTGGCCAAGTAGTGGTGGCGTAACATTGCATACTCATCACTGTAGACAATAGAGTAATGTGTGGTCGGCTGAGATAATCGGCTACGGCATTGGATTTTTCCTTTCCGATACTTAATTACCAACTAAAATTGTTGCAGGTAATTAATCCACTTGAGTTGTCGAGTCGACTGTAGTTTTGACTGGTACAAAGCGAACTGCAAATGTTTATGGTAAGTGAGGATGACTGTTTCCTTGCCAAGAATGTAGTGTCTCCATTGCTTAAGAGCTTGCACAATGGCATACATTTTGTTTTCATACGTCAAATACCTTCTAACAGTGTCATTGAAAGTTTTGGAATAAAACACGATTGGGTGACCTGACTAAGTGATCAATGCACCGAGAGCATAGTCTAATGTGTCCATCTCAATCTCAAAGGGATGATGCAAATCAGGTAACACAAGTACTGGTGTAGTACAAATCTTGTTTTTGAGTTTTTCAAAATCTTGTTGCTGTGTTGGTGTCCATTTAAAGACATTTTTCCCATTTCCTTCAGTCAATTGATTTAAATGACATGCGATATGACTAAATCCAAGTATGAACCATCGATATAAATTCTCCAAACCAAGAAAACTTCTTAGTTCATGAATGTTTTGAGAAATGGGCCAATCTTTGAGGATATGTATTATGTCTGGGTCGACATGAATTCATGCAAACGTAATTACATACCCAAAATATTTGAAGTTGGTCATCGCAAATGAGCATTTGTCCATGTTCAGGTATAGTTGATGTTGTTGGAGAGTGTCAAAGCTGTCTGACATGTTCTTCCCATGATCGACTGAAAATCAAAATATCGTTGAGATAAACAATGACACACTTGCCGACGAAAGGTCATAGAAGGTCATCCATATATCTCATTAATGTTGCAGGTGGATTGGTTAAGCCAAAAGGCATGACTAACCATTCAAACAACCCTTCCTTGGTTTTGAAAGTCATTTTCCATACATCAGTGGACTCGATCAAAATTTGATGATATTCCGACTTGAGGTCAAGCTTCGTGAAGAAGTTATGTTATGTTACTTAAAAATACATAATTAAAATGTGGTTGAATAATATATAATTTAATAATAAAATATATGAAAAATAAGATTTGGATAATGTTATTGAACAATATATAATCTACTACTAAAATTTATGAAGAATGAGATTTGGTGCTAAAGGATTCATATCATAAACCATACTTTTTAATTTGAACGCATCATAAAGTTACACTTTACAACATTGAGTATTCAAGCTCATTTCAAATATTATATATATATATATATATATATATATATATATATATATATANGTTTGAATTTACATTGTGTTTTAAAGTTGACTTGATAATATATTTTTCATTTTTTTTGTTCACAGAACATTTTAGAGTTATAAATTTGAATTTACATTGTGTTTTTAAGTTGACTTGAATTCAAAATAAAAGGAATAAAAACAATAAAACCATAAATTAATGAAGACGTGTGGAATACAAATTAGAATCATGAGAACCAAGTCTTTGCAGACATTTAAAAAGATAAAGCTAAGAGATATTACCATATGCAAATTACTTAATTACTTACTTCAGGTGGCAGACAAGCCTAAGATGCACTATTAATTTGTGATAAATAAACTCGTCCGCTTTGCAACTTTCTGGCAACTTTTTGTGATCCACAAATTTATTGTCCATTCCAGAAATAAAAATATAGAAATAAATCAATATATAGATAAATAAAATAAAATTCAAATAAATACCTATCAAGATTAAAATACTTCTAACTAACTACTATGAAGTAGGTTTCATGTTAAACAAAATACCCTTAAACTAAGTACTTTAAACAAAGTATGTTTCAAGTTGAGCAAAACTGGTATGAAGTTATAAATGGTAGTTTTAGTTTCAGTTTATATATATATAATTTTTAAAGGAGTTACTAGTTAAACTTAAAGGAACTTTTTCTAGTTTTAATAGGAAGAGTATGTTAAACCTAAAACTAGTAAAAATATCTCGAACTGTGGTCGAAATAACTAACTCTAGTTACATGTAAAAAAAAGAGCATTGTTTACCAATTGTTATGTAAATTTTAAAGAATTCAAGCAGAGAATTTGAAGCAGCCATACAGCATAAAAACAATAGGAAAAAAGATGGTAAAATTAGGTAAGAAACTTGTTTTGTCAAAATTATTGTTGGACATAATACCTATGAGATTTATGTACAAATCATTTAAGCAGTGAAGTTATTTAAATTTACAGAGCAACACCATTTAAGTCGCTCATTCAATACAACTAAAATTCAACTGAGAATCTCAAAATTTGGGTCGAACTAGACTGTCGTATTGGTTTCCAAACATAATCAACGGTAGTCATGCGAAATCTCTAGATACTAACCGACGGTGGTCATAGAATTGGACAGAAGAATTATGAAAATTGAACTGCAGATATGCTGAAACAAGGATTAACACAGATGTGATATATGTATTATGGCTTCATTTTGGACACTAACAGATTAATAATTAATTAAACATGAAAAAAAATTAAAGGAACCAGAACATGGGCTAAGCAGACATGAAGAAAATCGAAAGAAAGAAGCTCAAGAAGAAATTCCAGGTGTGGAGTAGCAGGTGATAAGAAAGTGGTGATTGGCATTGTCCCTCCAAAACTTAACAATATCGCCGGTCTTGAGCTCTCTCCGTCTGATAAAGTTGGTCCACGCTCAAACACATAAGTCTCGCTACTTCGACCATATTTGAACCTGAATACCCATTCTCTTCAATCCCCCATTCAAATATGGGGGAGGAGCACTGGAGGAGACCCTTATGATGAAGCATCTGACTGTTGGATGAGCTCTTAGCATTGAGTAGCGACATCTAGTGATTCCCGGGCAATCAATCATAGGTAAACGCTCTGTCTGAAAGGGTATAGTTAAGTAAAGATAAATTAGATTTATATGCCCTATTTCTATTATTGAGTGTATCTTAGTTAAATATTCCACTTATATTATTAAAGACATATAAATATAATAAAAATATATATAATTAATTTATGATTTTTATTATCATTATTAATCAATAATACTTAATTTTTAAAATAAAATCCAAACAAATAAAATATTAGAATATTAGAGTTGAGTTAGAAACATATTGCTTTTTATTATCATCACTAATACCTCTAGCTCATGATGACATTTGCTTCATCATCAAACCCATTTCTATCCACAATAATTTTTTTTTTTTTTTTTTAAACAGGAACGGATGTGTTGCATTAATCGGCATTCTAGCAAGCCAGAATCAGAAAGTTATAAATCTGAAGAAAGTTGGTGACCTCTAACAGTGCTGCCAACCTTCTTGTGAAAGTCTTGGGAGACAAATCCCTTCCGCGTCTAGAGCTAACTCGAGAAAATGACAAAAAATACTTACATGAGTAAATTCTCACAAACTGTGAGCAAAGTAAAAGGCAGAAGCAAAACATTAAATGACAATAATTTTTTTTTTATGAAATCCAAACACAAAATTTTAGAGTGGAGTCATAATCATTTAGAGAAGGTTACGAGGTTTTCCATGAAAAAAATGGATGGGAGTCTTAATTGATTTGAGGGGATACTTATAAGATTAACATGAATTCATTTAATATTTATTTTCTTAATACAATTTTTCTACTAAAGTTTATATAAAAATATTAATAATATATAATAACAATAAATTTTTATATAAAAAATAAAATACAACTAAAAGAATAATAATAGTGGAAAAGGATGAAGTGGATCTAAAACAACAACAAAAAAATAATCAAAGATAGATAAACTAGCAATTGCCCCAAGGAGGTGCAATAATACGCCGATAAGGTGGTTGTTAAAGGGTAAAAGAAGACATAAAATGTAACATTAAAATGAGGTAGTGCAAGATTGCAATTAATACCACAAAAAATGGAACACTTTAATTTATCAAAATTTAGAGAATAGGCCACACAATGCAACCATGATAAACATATAGCTATTAGTTTGACAAAATACAACATTACATAGTCCATAAAATTGAACCATAATACTATTTGCAATGTCATGTATAGAAAATTTCCTTCTCAAATATATTCGATTACTGAAGAGTCCCACTCTACTAAAACCTCCAACCTTGAACATCATCTAACAACAATTTAAAAAAAACAATGCATGGAATACGATATAATTCAAACTGTTTAGGTTGGAAATAGAAGTAGCAGTCAAAGGATCCATGCACATTCGCTTCTAATATAGAAGCAGCGGTTTGAGAAAACAATAGACAATGAATACATAACATACATAATACATGTATTTCTACAAAACACACACAAAATTGATGTATGAAACCCCTCAGTTTGTGGGACTAGGGACCCCCTCCTTGTAGACATTCCAAATTGATGTATGAAACCCCTTTGTTCGTGGGACAAGTGACCCCCTTCTTATAGAGATTTCACTACTTTATTCTATGGAAGTGTAATACAGTTCCTTGCATTTGAACATTTTGTTGGTTTTGGTTAAGTATCTTTTCTATTTGGTTATAATCTAAATTGAAGTATGAGACCCCTTTATTTATGAGACAAAGGACCTCCTCCTTGCATAGATTTGACTCAACCCTGCCTCCTTTGGATTTGAATAAGTAACCTATGAGGAAACACATCATCATTTTAGATGACCCCACTCAAGTTTTATTAATGTCAAACAAATAGGAAGAAGAAAAACAATGCAAAACTACAATGTAAGATGATAAAAAAATCAACAAAATAAATAAAAAAACAAAAAACAAAAAATCATAGTCTTATGCTTCTTTCCGTAAGAGTTTGCAATCCCTCATCAAGTGGGATTAATCGAAAAATCAATCAACAAAACAAAGAAAAATACACTATGTCTATCATATATAACAAAAAGATACATGTAGTGCTAACACTCAGTAACCAACTACCAAAAATAAAATTGATATTCAATGACAAAAGGTTTGTTCAATAGACTAACCAAAGACATGTGAAAGTATAAAAGAGAGCCCTACATGATGAGGGAAACCTACATGAACTCCTCAAAAAATAATATTCCCTCTGGTCCTCCAATATATTTCTTTGATAATTCATTAACAATAGATTTATACTCTCTAAAGATATGGAAAATAGATAATTCTTAAAAGGAGGGAAATATAGAACAGATGTCATGGCACCACTGCTCCAAATAAAGTACCCGCAACTTATACAAACAACCTTTGAATCACCCAAAACTTGGATAGAAGCAAATATCGTAGAAGCAAAATGGAGTAACCCCATAAAGGCATTAATTATGTTCTTGTATTGAACCCCAAACCACAGCGTATTGACAATATGAAATTATGATCTTCGTTAATTTTAAGAACATCCCTCTCCCACATTTACCTATCTCAGCAGCTCCATTAAAATATCCCACCATCAAATAGGAGGAGATCACAAAACAAAAATTTTGACGAACTCTCTTTTTCTTTCAACTGAAAAAAATTCTTTATAAAAGCCTAATATTTTGACACAAATGACAACAATTGGAGTTTTTCCCTAAAAAAAATAGCAAAGTTCCTTGATTTTCAAATAGCAATGTGCTTTTGTTGATGGATGCCAATATTCAAAATGGATTGCAAGTTCATAACATATATGTTGCACAATTTAAAGCTAATGAGAAACACAAAACACAATGTAATACAAACCTTCAATATGGGAGAGTGGGATGAGTACACTCATTATGGAAAGTGTAAGTTTACACGGTGATGCAATCAATGCCCAATCTATAGCACTCTCTCTATCTAGAACACATAAATCTATCAAATACAAACAAGTTTTACGTAGGTATCCAATAATTCCAACACAACAAGTTAAATACCACCTTGCTACATACATAGGATCCTACCAATGTGTAAAAATAACATATTAAGAACATTTGTCATTGATTCTCTATTGTAAACAAAAGAACTGCACTGTTACATTTTGAGGGTGACACAACACTACTGCACAAACTCTACTAATGGCATGGAAGGCACAAGATTGGCATTCAATGAATTTACCATGCACAACTCCTCTTTAAGTGTTTCCCTTTACAAATGCTCCTCTAAGCATATCTACATTTCCCATGATCCTCCTTGTCTCATGATATTTGATCATTTTTTATAGAGATGTGATATTAAACAATGGAAAGAAAGCATGCAATGGGATTCCACTTGGAATGCTCAAGTTTAACACTTAGTGCTTACATTGTGGTGGCCATGTCTCCACTAGTTTACAAACTTCAATGCTGCTTGGGTTTCATTTATTGTTTGTGCTCTTACATTAGGTTGTAAGTCAAAGATTCTAAAATAGTGACTTCGGAATTCTTTCCGAAAGTGTGAGTAATTTTTTCTCATGAGTACCCAAAAACTGACATTTAGAGCATAAGGATATAAATAAGAGATCTAAGCTATGATGATACATGTCAAGGAAAATATTATGTTATGGATTAGAAAGTGCCAACCAATGACTATCCAAAAACTTGTAATTCTTAAAGAACTCGACCTTGTTCTAGGATAGATGCTTCCAACATATTTAAGGATACTGAAATTTGAGCGACTAGTTCATGGAGAGATAATCAAGAGTGATCTCCTTGATTCATTAAAAAAAAGTTTGTTTGGATTGGCCAACATCATTTTTTATTTTAATTTGGGCCATAGAACCCAATCCCTAATATGGGCATCAAAAATTCCTTTGAATGTGTTGAGGTTAGGTTGTATTAAATCCAATACTTTACCTCAATGGAGAAATATGGTTTAATAGTGTAAAGAATGATGATTAAAGGGAAAACTGGACTTTCCAATTCAGATTAAAATTAACAATGTCCCAGGCCTTCCATATACACTAGGCAACAATGTTTCTTTCACCTTGGCACTAGCTAAGGTAAAAATAATAGTTTGTAAGTTGAATATTGACCACAATGTCTTGCCTAAGTATACTTTGGAAAATTAAAGTATATTTGGAAACTTCCAAACTTTCATGTCCTTCTAATACCCTTCCAAAATTTCATGCCCTTCTGATGCACTAATAACCAATTTATGACACTGTGTTGGCTTGAGTGTCAGCTCTATTAATTCCCATCATCCCTATTCTTTGGAAGTGCAATAGATGTAATTAATATGATGGAATCCCTTGTCTCTCTCTGTATTAACCCAAAGAAAGCTACAAAGATATTCATTGAGTTGTTGATAAGCACAAGTACAAGGAACCCAATGTGAGTAATAATAGACATGGTTGTTAGAATAATCAACCCATAGTTAGCTACCTTAGACATTAATTAATCTATTTTTTGTCTTATTTTCCTAGTTTCCATATTCCACCTTATGCAAGTTGTCCTCCACACATCCAAAGTGGTCAAACTTGATAAATTTTAGTCATGGAGCGCTTGGGAAACCACTTGGAATCAAATCTGCTTTATTCTTGGCCTTCCTAGCGCATGTCTGCTTTTTCTGCTTTATTGCCTGCTTTTTCTGAATTTTAAGGAAATTGGGAAAGTTTTACTAGGTGAAGTTAACTTGCTTTTTGTCCTCATCACCCTCCACCATTTTCTCCTAAGAAAAGCATGTATGAGTTTCCCTTCCATCATCCATTATCTTTCCTAATTGATTTTTCCAATTTGTGAGCTCCTAGACAAATTTGGAAACTGCTTTATGCACCTATGGGGGATTTGCTTAGATTTAGTAAGCCTGCTTTTGACCAAATTCGAATGGCATCCTTATGCATTCGAATCTCTCATGCAATTATTTATTGTGAAAGCCTATGACTTCATAGGGTTGGCTATTGTACACTTATTCAATACAGATTAGTGTTATGCTCCATATTCAGTCTCCTTTGTGTGTAATTTGCATGTGTAATTGGCAATTTTTGTGAGTGTAATTGTTCTAACACCTGGGTTCAATTTCCACATGGTATCAGAGCATTTGTAGATTGATTTATCTCCTTCCAATTTGTATTGTAGATTTGACATCATTGACTGGGAGCATTCTGCTGACTGAAGGGACAATTTCTGAGCTATGGATCAATCTCAGAATACCATCTTGACTCCATTTAACTTCTTTGAATGGAAAGCAGAGATGGAGATACTGTTGAGAGCGAAAGGCCTCTATAGAGTGACTATGGCAACAGAATCAGAGCCCAATGCAGCTGTAGATAAAATTAAATGGCACAACAGGAGGGATGCGGCCTATGGTCTCGTGTGTTTGAGCATATCCAGAGACCTCCTTTTCCATCTTGATGGATTGACATCACCAAATGAAGTATGGGAGAAGCTTGTTGATATTTTTGGTAAGACAGATGAGATGAGGGGACATCAAATTGAAAATGAATTGATCTCCCTGAGTCCCAATAGCTTTGAATCCCTGCAACTCTATTTTTCCAAGTTCAAAGCCCTTGTTTTGCAGCTAAAACAATGTGGAATCAAAAAGAAGGATGAGCAACTGGTTTTGGCCATACTCTCGAAGCTTGGCCCTGACTATTCAGTGTTTGTTTCGACCTTCTATGCGACAAAGTTGATAGCTCGAGCCTGGAAAATGCCTAGCCTTGCAGATTTCATGGAATCTCTCACACAAGAACAAGATAAATTGGTGATGATGGGCACCATCAAACCTTCCAAAGACCAATCTCTGGTTGCTGGAGATTCGAGGGTGGATTCAAAAGGCAAGAAGAAATCTAAGAAGCCACTTGAGCAAAAGAGAGACAAGAACAAGTCTCCAGAGGAGCCTCAAGGTTCCAAGAAGAACCCCCAGAAGAAGAAGAACAAAGGAGAAATGAGCAAGTGCGTATATTGCAGTAAGGGCAATCATCCTGAAAGCTCCTGCATGAAGAAACAAATTGACATTCTGACCCAACTCCTGAAGAAGAATGGCATCTCCCTTCCAGACAGCTCAAAGAAGAGGGAAGGAGGATCAAATTCAGAGGACAAAGAGAGAGTTCATGCATTGGTTGCTGGCACATCAAGCTCACCTAGTTTCATCATTGATTCTGGAGCTTCAAGACATATGGTTTCGACCAAGGAGGCATTCACCTCACTTGACATGTCGAAAGGTCCACCAATTGTACTGGGAGATGACTCTCTCACTGAAAGTTTGGGAAAAGGGAGGATTGATCTTGACCATGGTAAGTTCAACAATGTATTATATGTTCCAGGTCTTGCCTCTAACCTCTTATCAATGTATCAGATGACCCACACAGGGTCTCCAAAGAAGGTCATATTCTCCCCTGATGAAGTTGAGATCACAGAGATCTAAAGTGGTAAATTCATTGCAAAAGGAGTTGCAAATCACACTTTGAAGGTATACATGTTCTCACAGTTCCTACCCTACTCAAACCCCTCTGCTCTTCTGATTCATGCTAATGAGGCAAGCAAGCTTTGGCATGAAATATTTGGCCACCTAAATTACAAGTATTTTCCTGATCTTAGTAAAAAAGAAATGGTCATAGGGTTACCAAAGATTAAGTTTTCCAAAGGAGTCTGTCAAGGTTGCATCTTAGGAAAACACCCAGAGCATAAATTTGAGAAAGCTAGTCATGAGAGAACCTATGCACCTCTTGAGTTGATCCACAGTGATGTTCCTGGCCCATTTCCTCATATGTCAATGAGTTAGGCCAAATATGCATTGACATTCATAGATGAATTTTCCAGGTATTGCTGGGTTTACTTCCTGAAACACAAGCCTGAATTTTTTGGCCTCTTCAAAGTCTTTAAGGGTTTGGTTGAAAACCAGTCTGGGAGGAAACTCAAGGTCCTCAGATCTGACAATGGTGGTGAGTATGTCAAGTCTGAGTTCATTCAATATTGTGCAGATGCAAGTGTTCAGATGCAGCATTCTATCCCTTACACACCACAGCAAAATGGTGTTGTTGAGAGGAAGAACAGATCACTGAAAGAGATGGCAACATGCATGATGGAGGCTAAGACTTTGCCACCAAAGTTTTGGGCCGAAACTATAAACTGTGCAGCCTATATCCAGAATAGGGTGCGTCATAAATAACTTGATGGTATGACTCCTTTCGAAGCATGGAGTGGGCACAAGCCAAATGTGACCCATTTCATGATTTTTGGCTCAAGGGCTTGGGCTAGAATTCCAACAAAAAAGAGGAAGGATTTGCAGCCCCAAATCCAAGAGTGTCTATTTGTTGGGTACTCTGAAGATTCAAAAGGGTACAAGCTAATCAATTTGAGCACAAACAAATTCTTCATTGAAAGGAGTGTTCAGTTCCAAGAAGAGCCTTTAGCAGCAGTGGAAGTTGGAATATCCTCTTCACCACCAGAACCATTGAATGTAAGTAAAGAGATAGTTGATCTTGTTGATTCTAATATGTCTGATAATGATTAATTAATTTCAGATCCTAACAGTCCTACAAGACCAAAATGGGCAGCAAAGACCATTCATGCAGCTGGAGAACTAGCTGGAAATCCTAATGATCCTAGGAGGACTAGATCTCAGTTTGAGAGTGCTATGTGCATGAAAGATCCTATGTTTGCAGAGAAATCCTATCTGATGGTTGAATCAGACCCACAGACATATGAAGATGCAGCAAATGATCCAATATGGCAAACAGCCATGAAAGAAGAGTTCGGCTCACTCCAGAAGAACAACACTTGGGAGCTGGTTGATCTTCCCCCAGGGAGGAAGCTAGTTCAGTGTAAGTGGGTTTACAAAACCAAATTTGCTGCTGATGGTTCAACTCTGAAATACAATGCCGGATTAGTAGCCAAGGGATACTCACAGGTACATGGCATAGAATACAATGAGACCTTTGCACCAATGGAAAAGATGGACTCCATCAGGCTAGCCTTAGCCATTGCAGCTTCAAAGCAGTGGGAGGTACACCACATGGATGTGAAGTGTGCTTTCCTGAATGGAGATCTCACTGAAGAGATTTACATGCAGCAGCCTCAAGGATTTGCTACTAATCCATCTCTTGTGTGTAGGCTAAAGAAGTCATTGTATGGGCTTAAGCAAGCCACCAGGGCTTGGTATGCCAAGATTGATAGCTTTCTGCTATCACTGAATTTTGTTCGATGCAAGTCAAATCCAAATTTCTATTTGAAGTTGATTCATCGTTCATTAGTGATCATTGTTTTGTATGTTGATGATCTTCTCATTACAGGAAGCTCAAAGGATGAAATTGCCTCCTTGAAGGATGTAATGAACCATGCATTCTCAATGACTGATTTGGGCTTATTGAGCCAATTCTTGGGGCTCGATATTGCTCAAACCAAACAAGGAATCAAAGTACATCAGTCCAAGTATGCCCTGGATTTGCTGAACAAATTCAACATGAAGGATTGCAAGCCAAGCAAGACTCCTTTCCTTTTAGGAGTTAAGCTTGAAGAAGTTGATTCTTCACCTATGGTAAACAATACACTGTATAGAAAATTGATTGGATGTTTGTTGTATCTTACACATACTCAACCTGATATTTCTTATGCAGTAAGTGTGGCTTCAAAATACATGGATCAGCCTCATGAGATCCATTGGAGAGCAGCCAAAAGGATCCTTAACTTTGTTCAAGGAACAAGGACTCATGGGATCTTCTACAAAGCTAAATCTGATCTTGATTTGATTGGGTTTACTGACAGTGATTGGGTAGGTGACAACACAGATCGAAAGTCAACATCAGGATATGTGTTCATGCTTGTTGAAGGACCAATCAGTTGGTCAAGCAAGAAACAGAATGCCATTGCACTCTCATCTACAGAAGCATAGTACAAAGGAGTTGTAAATGCAGCAACTCAATTTCTATGGTTGCAGGGGTTACTTGGTGAGTGTGGCTTCAAATCAGAATACTCAACTACTATCTATTGTGATAATCAGAGTACCATTCGAATCTGCAATGATCTAGTTTAGAGATAGAGAACCAAACACATTGAGATCCATATGCACTACATCAGATAGCTTGTGCATGGTGGCACCATTCACCTACTCTTATGTTCATCTTTAGAACAAGTAGCAGATATCTTCACCAAAGTTTTTTGTGAGAAGACATTCAGCAATCTCAAATCACTGCTGGGGATTGTTGATCATGCTATGAAGCATGCGTGATGACAAGATTTCCAAATTTTGTTTTACTGTCCATGTTTAAGGGAGAATTTTTCCCACTGGGTTTTTGCCTCTTTCCTTGGTTAAATGGACATGCAGTATGTAAAGGATGACTAAGCCTTGTTGCTAGGCCCTATAATTTTCTGATATTATACTCATAAGTCAGGCTTAAGGGGGGGTGTTAGAATAATCAACCCATAGTTAGCAACCTTAGACATTAATTAATCCAATTTTTGTCTTATTTGCCTAGGTTCCATATTCCACCTTATGCAAGTTGTCCTCCACACATCCAAAGTGGTCAAACTTGCTAAATTTTAGTCATGGAGCACTTGGGAAACCACTTGGAATCAAATCTGCTTTATTCCTGGCCTTCCTAGCGCATGTCTACTTTTTCTGCCTTATTGCCTGCTTTTTCTGAGTTTTAAGGCAATTGGGAAAGTTTGACTAGGTGAAGTTAACTTGTTTTTTGTCCTCATTTCCCTCCACCTTTTTCTCCTAAGAAAAGCATATATGAGTTTTCCTTCCATCATCTATTAGCTTGCCTAATTGATTTTGCCAATTCGTGAGCTCCTAGACAGATTTGGAAACTGCTTTATGCACCTATGGGGGATTTACTTAGATTTAGTAAGCCTGCTTTTGACCAAATCAGAATGGCATCCTTATGCATTCGAATCTCTCATGTAACTATTTATTGTGGCAGCCTATGACTTCACAGATTTCGCTATTGTACACTTATTCAATACAGATTAGTGTTCTGCTCCATATTCAGTCTCCTTTGTGTGTAATTTGCATGTGTAACTGGCAATTTTTGTGAGTGTAATTGTTCTAACACCTGGGTTCAATTTCCACAATGGCTACTTGCTAGAATCTTAACACAAATTTAGAACATAGAAACCAAAGACATAAGCTTGGTTAACCCTTTATCAGTCTTTTTTCAACTCACTATATAACCATGCCCTACAAATCCCTTAGGGATGCTTGAAAGGAAATCCCCATAAACATAAAAATATGGCCAAGTTGGATCTATGACCAACCTTGCTAAGCTGACCAAGTAGGAGTTTTTGGACTCTTTTCCCATTGAATTAGGGACCTTAAGGTAGTACAAATTATATCGGGCCAGGCTATCATGTTATTCATATATTATTGTTCCTCCAAGATAGTGAGAAAATAATCATCTACAAAATGTCCACTAACAAGCTATTTGGTTCCTAGTTTACAGAGGGGAATATATTTCCTTAGAAATTGATCCACATGACGAGATAATAGATATCCCAGGGTCTCAACGTGCCTGATGTGGATATTTGGAGCTAATGGGAACCTTTATTGGATGAACATGAAAATTTCTTCCTTTGATTTGTAGTTGCTAATAGATAGTTAGGTTGATGCCACTAAGAAAAGGGTTTTCATGACATGGATAGAAAGGAGTGAACTCCAAGGCCTTGATTATGGCCATGTTGAAGGGCCACTTGAACCTATCGTAATCCTTCTCAAAATCTATAATAATTAAAAGGACATTGAGCAATAGGCATCTAGTCATCTGGTACCTTCTCAAATTGGAATGAAATTGTCTAGAATGAAGCTTACCCTAATGAAGGATATCTATTCTAAATGTTTAACCTTGGGTAGAATATGTTTAAATCAAAATCCAATTCCTTGTACAAATTCTTAAAAGGGACATTTAGGTTCATTTCTTAATTATTCTAAAATTATTTAGGTGATTGTAAACCATAATGTCCTCTACCATGCAACTGGTTTAAACCTACAATTAAATAAATGTAACACTGTAATACCCATCTTATAGTCACATCAAAATATTCATAAAATATTCGTAACAGTCAGGAAATCCAATGGTTAATTGTTTCATACCTGCTTTCCATTAATATCTTGGATTTCATTTCATCTACAAGAAGTCATTATAAAAATAACAAAGCTAGCCTTTCTATACTACACAAACCCAATAACATTGTGCAAACAATTTCTCACGAGAAGAAATTTGGAAGAAATCCATCTTCCTTCAAAATGTTTATCAGATTTTCCACCTTCTCCATTTTCCCCTTCTTACAACACCCATCAATAATTGCATTGTAAGAAATTATGTCAACCATAAAATCCTTTCCCCAAATATCATCTAAAAGCAAACATAATAAAGTACCTACTTAGACCCCATACAAAAAATATGTAAGGAGTTCTATCAGCCATGCATGATTCTTTTAACACCCCCAGCTTGATCCCCAAAATGGAAATGGAAATGTATAAATTATGAAGCTAAGATCCAAACAATGTAATATGTGAATGTACGTGGAAGAATAATCAAATAAATCACAAATCTTAGACATAGAATGATGACAAATATGGGAGCTATAATTCCAAAATAAAAGAAAGAAAGTTGGCGTAGGGGTTGGGGCCAAAGAGAGAGAATATTATTTTCTTGTAAGCCTAAGTCATTTACCTCATATTATCCTAAGTAATATCAACCTTGGAGTTAGTGGGGGAAGTGAGAAATGCGGGATTCTTAGGAAGACACATGGTGAGTTGTGAGCATGCAAATAGAATCCAGTACTTTTGGTTTTCATTGGAGTTATCCATCATTCTTCCAGAGGTTGTCTAAGAGCCTATGTTGTCATACTGTCACTATAATAGCATGAGGGGTATAGATGTTATGAAAATGTGTGGGAATTATTCCCATGTGCACGAAGAAATTACTATCCTTGAGTCAACTCCCTTATAGTTGAGAATCCATGGGGTTCCCAAAAAATTCTATATACATCATTCCCACACTACCTTATACTCAACCTTTAGGATGATAAGCTTCTTTTCTCTATCAAGTTCCAAGAAACATGGCCACTAAATAGGATAAAACGTACATAGCCCCTATTTAATCATATTTTAATTTTAAATGGTGGAAATACACTTACATAAACTACATGATAAAGAAAAACAAAATATTCCACAAAATATAATCACAAAATAATCCACAAAACATAATTGCAACACTTTCCTTTCATGGGCGATGCATATGGCTACATGAAAATATTCTTCACCAACCCACCCACCATGAAAATTTTCATTGTTGAAATGAATTTATGTATAGTGATCAATCATTTTCATAGCGACCCCAAACATTCATTAAATTTCCATAGACAAAGAAACAACGCACCCTTCCACCATTCAATACATTAACCAGTTTAACAACTAGAATTATTCAGTTTGTCAACATTTTCCAAGAATTCAAGTAATCAAGTATTGGAAAGTACAACGTTTTTTACAATAAAATTAAAATTATAAATAATTTAATTGTTTGAAAACTTGCTCCTAAATGTGATTTGCAAGATTGATTATAATAGCTAAGGTAGAAATATAGAAATCATATCCTTGTAAAAAAGAATCAACGTTAAAAGGCATTTTATTGAAAGAAATCCTTGTAAAATTTTGTAATCTCATAGTCAATATTGATCGTTCATCATTAAGTTACATATATTATGGTAGAGATCATGTTTGTGTATTTTTTTTCTGTAGAAGGTAACCCTCTTTTAGAGAGGGAATTATATGAAGGATATGGTGGAGTTTGAGAGAGATTGCAAGAAATTGAAGAGGAGGATGCAACGAATGTGTTGCAGGTTGTATATTTTCATTTTGTTGGATGGAATAAAATCTCCTGCAAGGATTAGGTTGGGGAGGGAGAGAAGACCACCCCGAGCAACCGTATTCCAAAAATATTCACAACGGAGGTAGGGGCCATAGCAGTTTAAAATGGAGAGAGAGGTGGTAGAACCCTTGAACCGAGCTTTGAGAAGGATGTCAGCAAAAGTTTGAAAGGCTTTACATTTGACACGAAGGGGGTTCCAACCTAAGAGAATACCCCCTGAGATCCCTTTGGAGCTTAGAGCACAAAATTCCCAGCCAGGACGGATTTTAGAAAAAGCTAACAGTGCTGTATAGGTACTATTCATAGTTTCTTGAAGGAGGATAATATCAGGCGAGAGAGAAGCAAAAATTCATTGGAGGCTTTTTTGTTTAGCCAAGCCCCCCAAGCCTCGGACGTTAAGAGAAAGAATTTTCATCAGGAACCACTCCGATGGGGGGTCAAAGCTCTAAGGACACATTGGGATGAGGATGACTGATGTCGAGCCACATTTTTAATTCTAGTGGATAGAGGAGTGTACAGAGCAGGAGCCATATCCAAAGTCGAAAGAGGGGATTTTTTCTTTTTTCTGAAAGTAACATTCTCAAACCGAATGGATTCTAGGGGCAAGACCGATGGAGAGAAGGGGGTTTTCGCAGAAAATATATCCAAGCAATTTTGTAGAGAGGGGTCTACAAAAGACGGAGAGGAGATGGTACTGCGAGGAGGAGAAATATTGTCAAGGAGATGGGGACCTGTGAGAGGAGGGAAATCAAAGTTGGAGAAGATAGAGGATGGTTCAGAGGGGATAGGAGGAGAAATAATCCGAGGAATTGTAGACAGGGACAAAGAGGGAGGAGGGTCCTCAAAGGTGCCAGCAGAAGGGTCATGAACAAGAATAGTGCGAGAAACAACAGGTGCAGATACCACTACTGAGGAGGGAAGAGAAGCGTTGGTCTCCACAGTATCGAGGAGAAGGAGTTCATGTTCAGAGGCATCATAAAAAAAAGAGCAGGCATTAGAATATGTACCTTTTGTTGTGGGTGCTTAAGAAGGTGATGCGGGACGAATAGTGGTAATGTCCTGAAGGGAAGGAGGAGACCGCCGCAACAAGGGAGATTGTTGTGAACTCGGAGGGGCTGCACCTTGTCGAAGGACCGGACATTCTCTACACAGATGACCAACTTCCCTACAATGACTGCACCTGAAAGGGATATTGAGGTAATCTATGTGCTGAGAGAACAAGTGCTCATGACACAGAATCTCCACATCTGCCGAAAGACTCACTGAAATTTCCATCTCCACCAAAATCTTGGCCATCCTTTTTACATAAGAGTTCATGAAGTTCTCTTCCACCACAATAGAACGGCCAATAGTATTACCAATGCCCTCCAGCATGGAATGAATTCACAGAGGAAAAGGAAGGGTTGGAAGTAATACCCACAAATTCCTTTTCTTAACCCTCTCCCTCTGGGGGTCAAAATTCACATGTCAACGATCTAGAACCAATGAGCCTACACCAATACACCAAAGAGAGTTCAACGCAGTCGTTGCATGAGCGTCTTCCAGGAAGACGATAACTATCCAGCCTTTGGCAAGTAAACTTATCATAGGCACATAGGAGAGGAGCGGCTTCCAGTTTTCTAAGGCCCATGCAAACCAGTCCTTTTTCCCCAGCTGATAGTACTCGAGTCTACCAATAAGATCCCGAGAGCACAATGCGTCCACTCGCTCCATGAAAACATCATGACCCAGTACAAATCTAAGCTTCCCCTCCAGAGCTTTGTGGGATTTAGCTTTCCTTCACCTTCGAGAGTGAGCAAGGGTGGACTGAGGAACACCCGACATGGGGTGAGAAGCATCATCCTTAAAATCTAGTATGGAACCAAGATAAGACAGTAACTGACAACAGAGAACCCTCACCTAAAATTCAACAGGGATAGGCAACCAGGGTTAAGAGTAGCAAACCATAAGGTTTGAGACCCGAAGAAAAGATGAGTGTTAACCTAGGGACAAGCCCAGAACCCTGTAGTAAGAAAGGATGAAAACAAGACCGTGAGGGTACGGTATAGAAAACCCAGAAAGCTAATAAAGAGAAGAGTTTGGAACACACCCAAATCAGGTACAGAAGGCGAGAGAAATGACCCAGGTGAAAATAGAAACCAAATTCAACCCCCAAAAATCACGGGCTTCCCCCAAGGTGGCGAAACGGGTAAGCGACGTAATCAAAACCCAAAACCCCCATCGCCCAAAAACCTGGGGTACAATCGTGAACAAGGAGAACATCCAAAGATCAACTGGGAACCAGTAGAAATAAAAAAAACCCACGTAGAAATTCCAACTTTTTTAGAGACTGGTTGGTACTAGTCCTCCGCTAGGAGGAGGAACTCCAGTCGCTGGTTCCCACCATGAGAGGGATGGAAGGATAGAAGCACAGACAGACCCATGATCAAAATGATGAGACCAAAACCCTTAATAGAGGGGGAAGATACAGAAACATGGAGACTTTGCCACCCCAGAAAGAAACTAGCATAGAAACAGACTACGAAAACCTGAGACAGACAAAACCGTAAGCGGGTGAGAGCAGGGAACGCCAGTAACGTCCAACAATCCGAAAGATTCCAAAGAGGAGAGTTAGTATAGTGACTCACCATGGGGACGTGCTCGCGTAGCAGAAGCCGTGGATGCAGTTTGCAAAGCCCAGAACGACGAAGGGTTCTCCATTACACCAAAACGTTCCACCATAAAATAACAAGTTAAGGCCAAAATAAGAAATTATAAGCGATTCATATATATCCCCTTGTCGAGGACATAAAAATTTACTTATATTAGAAAATGGGTATTTATTGAATTCCATGCATAGATTCGTATTCCATGGCAAAGTTCTCAGCAATCTATGATTGCATTCTAAGTGTTATCTCACAATGTAAATCACGTGGGACGTTTTAGTTTATGTAAGTCAACATACAACATTTTAGTGGATTGAAACATCAACATTAAGGCACAACATTTTAGGTATTTAGTGGTGAATCATATACTCTTCTGAATACCTTTTCAAACATCATTCAAAAGCCAAAACATTGGGGAAAAACATTTTAGGTATTTGGTAGTGAATCATATACTATTATGAACACCTTTTCAAACATTATACAAAATTCATAGGCACTTTGCTAATAATCCTTGAAAGAAACAAAACATTGTAACTCAAAAACAAATTAGATAAATTCAATGACTATGTAAATTTACCTGATTAATTGTCCACCAAATCATTCATTTCTTGTTCCAATTCAAAGTTACATTCTAAACCCTTAAATCCTAGCTTCTATATAATAATCAACTTCATCTCTTCCAACCTCTTCCAACAAGAACAGGCTAAATTTTTGAGTTTTTATAATGTGTACAATGTTTAGATATGAAAAAAAAAAAAAACTTTACATTCACATCATTCACATTATATCTTGATCTAACTTGAAGAGAAAAATTATAAACCATATTCACATGGTAATTTATTATTTATAGTAATTAATATAATAACATTGTGTGACATACTCCACTCATAGTAATTTTGAACAATTGAGTTTTGATGCAAAATAACACTTTTATTTGATTGCTCAACCAACAATCTCTCTATTTCCCTATGAGTGTGACTCATTAAGTTTTCTCCATTTTAATTTATTTCAATGTAATTGAATAGATATTTATATATTTATTTTCTTATGCATTAATATAGTTAAAACAAAACAAATAACTGAATACGTGTGTTGCACCATGTATCATGTATATTGATTTATGTGTCATAGTGGTTGGATAAACAACCTATTACATAGACAATTGTCTCCTTATTTTTCTCCTTTCTAATATTATATTTGTTAATTTGGCAGGTATATGTTACCACGTAGATTTATTTATTCTTGAAGTCTTCAAACATTTTTCATTATCAATTATAACATGAAATTCATAAACTTTTCACATGCTTAAGAATTTTATATAGTAAATCTAAGTCTCCTTGAGAATTCATCACTACATGTTACAAAGTTTATTGAGCAACAATGAGACATGGTCTTTATAACCTCACACATATCATTGTTTACTATCTCAAAATAGATTAAACACCTCCTTTGATTTTTACTTATTTATTCTCGAAGTATCAACCTTTCTATTCTCAATCATAACATGTAATTCATGAACTTTTCAAGTGCTTAAAATTTTTATATAATAAATCTGTCTTCTTGAAAAGTCATCATTGTATAATTGTGACAAAGTGTATTGAGCAACAAAGAGACATGGTCTTCATAGGCTCACACATGTAATTGAGTACTAGCTCAAAATAGATTAAACACCTCTTTTGATTTTTACTTAAAATTTTCAATCGTTTCAATTTTTCCTTGTTAAATGCACTTCCAAGATTTGTGTGCACTAACTAAGTTCTATAAGTGACGTAATAATTTATATTAAACACGCTTTTTTATTTTTACTTGAAAATTTCAATCGTCTCAATTTTTCCTTCTAAAGACACTTTCAAGATTTGTGTGCACTAACTTAGTTTTAGAAGTGAGTGAGGTAATACTTTATCTTTTACAAAGAAAGCCAACGATATAACTACCTCTTTATTTTTAGAGTTAAAATTGTGTTTATGCCTTAGGCTTCCTCCACTTGATCCCTGGTCTCATTTCCTTTACATCACACAGTTCCCTTTAGTCTATATTGCTTCTATGTTTTACCTTTTTCCCCAAAACAATTGCATTTTTGTATTCAAGAAGAAATCCAAGTACATTCCAAAGATTCCTGGAGCACAAAACTAGCAAGAAAAGGGACCAACTCTGCCATCTATAACTCATCTTCATCAGAGCTTCAAAAGGAAACTATAAGTTCTTGTCTGAGAAGTAGTCCTCTAAACATTATATTGAATTTTGCATAGATTTTCCCAAAACCAAGCTGTCAAAAACTTGTTTGTTAATACATTATCATTCACCCATCTAACCAATAGTCATCCTTTCTACCTCATCACCGTGAAAGGTTAGCTTATAAGACCTAGCATGGATTGTAAGTCCATCTTTCGACAAACTATGTTCTACATTGTATGACAATATTACCCAATAAACCACATAAACACTAGATAAGTTAGATATAAATAACTCTAAACAATAACAATGAAATGACAATATCTATGTGAGATGAGGAGAGTGTATAATAAACATCTGTATTAGTTAGCCCGAAGGGTTGGCTCACGTGGTTTGACTTGTCATGTTGAATTTGTATTGGAAAAGAACGTTACCTTCACATGGAACCCTCGAGATTCGGCATAGATGTATAACAATATTGTGTATTGCGGGGGGCATTCAAGAAATGTGAGAAAACATCTAGATGGTTTGGCATCAAGGAAGTTTTACATTTTACACGCACACACGCACGCACGCACACACGCACGCACGCACACACATGAGTGTGTGTGCGCACGCGCGCGCGCGCACGCGCACACACACACACACACACCAACTCTGTGTGAGAAGCGATGTGATTTCCATTTACCACACCCTCCTCATGGATTCAAATTGAGTACTTCCTGACATAAAACTAGTCAAATTCCCAATAATATTGGTGGAAACCAATGAAGATAACACCCTTGATCTTAAGAGATAGGGGTTAGATTCACTGGTTTCCAACAATATTATTGGGTGTTAGTTTAACTAGCTTCCACCAACATTATTGGTCTTTTGACCAGCTCTGCATCGACAAGTACTCAATTTGAATCCCCATATCTATGCGTGTGTACATGTGTTCAAATCAAAATATTCTGAAGTGTGTGTGTGCCCACACACACACACACTAACTCAGGTTGAGAAGCATTGTGATTTCCATATGCCACACCCTCCCCATGGACATGATTCATAGCATGGAAGAGATAACAAATGACACTTGATCTAGATCCATAGTACAACCCAGGATCGACCCTATGTAGTCAACATAACTTGCAACGAATACTAAATTTAATATGGAAGGTGTTGGTTGTCACCAGTGTCTAGGAGAAATGTTGAGAACATCATGGCTCCCTTGTTTAGTGGAATGATGGTTGGTGTTGTTTTGATGGTTCCTTTTCTTTAGAGAATGGTGGAGGAAGGGAATAAAGTGCTATATGGTGCACATGGAGAGGAATTTTCTTCATTCACCTTCATTTTGATTGAGCAACAGATGATCGAACCCTTTTGTTCTTCAATGGGGATAAGGATATTAGGTGTAGGATTGTGAATCCAATCTATTCTTGAGCATCATGGTGAGTGGAAGGCATGGACGAAAGGGAAATAATTGAAGAGGTCGCTCGAATATTCCTTGAGTCTAAAAGGAGTTGGGGAGGTGAAGGCATTCTTCCATCAGGTTATCTCACTTGTAATTTAGTAGGAATTCATGAAGGCAGAGCAATAGATTAAGAGAAAATAGGAGGTGCTCAGTGAGAATGAGATTCATGATAGTATGGCATAGTGGGTCTCAAATGCGAGTACTTTCCATAACAAGGGATACCAAATTAGCTAAAATTGTTATCTTATATTGGTAGATGAAGACCTTGCTCATCATATCTTTTACATGCAATCAAGAAGAGAGAAAGGATACCCCTCTATAACAGGATGAAACTTTGGAATAGATTCATTGTGTAGATGTCAAGCTTCATCTCATTGCCAAGGAAATAACTAGGTTGGGAGCTAAGCTCAAGCTACTTACCAAAGCAACCACTGGTATGGTCTTCAAGGATCAGACTCCAACAAGGAAGCAAAACAAATATTCCAAGTACTCGGTGTTCTCAATGTGTCAATTTATGGTGGTATATGTGTGTGTGTGTGCACACATAAACACACACACACATATACATATACATATACATAGATATATAGTCCCTTGGTATTACACACACACATGCACACATATATAGTAAGTATTTCTTAAGCCCAAAGGGTTAGCTCAACTAGTATCACCAATATTATTGGGCATTTGGCCAATTTTGTATTGACAAGTGCTCAATTTGAATCCCCCTAAGAGAAATGCATTAGTCCACATTGAGGATTTTACTAGGAAATCCATCCAAATATGTGGGAAAGCATCCCTTAGGTTTCCCCATGGGGTTTCCTTGGAATATATATATATATATATCTTCCAATATGAAAATATCCACCACCCTAAATAAAGAGTGATCATGAACTGTTCCTAGGAAACTTTCTTTACATCAAAATTGATACAAGGGATTTCACCCTTGGCATAAATTTTCTTACATTTCTTATAAAAATTATTATATTCATCCTCATGCCAGTTATGGCTGCAGTTCTCATACGACGTTTCAGGTTACAAAAAAATGGTTTCCAAAATTGTACATCATCCTTTTATGAGTGTTATTCTAATCTTCCTTTACTTCTTATATCTCCAAAATGCCTTGAGCTAACAACAGTGCAAGTTTCAACAGACTGTCTGCCTCCATGTTTAATTCTCTGTAAACATGTGTTATGCTAAGGGCTGAGAATACATCCAGAAGCCTTTTGATTTCTCTCAAATTTTGTTGTAAATGAGGAGCTTTTATCTGTATATTATTATTGACCCAATCCACCACCATCTTTGAGTCCCCAAAGACCTGTAAACAAGTGACATTTATGTTTATAGCCAACTCTAGGATAGCATGAAGAGTTGATAGTTCTACTTTGTTATTCATACAGTTCCCAGGAGCATACCTTACTTGAACCTTGTATTTCCCTGAGAAGTATAAAACTCCTCCCGAACCTCCCAGAGGAGGCTCTTCTTGACTTGCTTCATCAAAAAAATCGCAGGGAATTGATTTATTTATTTCTAGAGGGACCAGTATCCTTCTCTTGTGCTCTTTCTCTTTTGATTTGTGCTCCATGGCCCAGTGCACCACAAGGGTCGTCGTCACTTCATGAGGAATCAGTCTATTAATTAAAATCATTGTATTTCGAGCCCACCAGATTCCATAAGAAAAAAAGGAAGGGAATGCACTGATGAGACGTACCGGTGTTTCCGCCCACCATGCATAGCAATTTTATTCAAGAGAATCCCTCACATCTGTCCCTTGAAATTTTAGCTCTTTTCTAGCTTCCTTCCAGACTGTTTCTGCATAAGAACAGAGAGAAAAAATGTGAGATTTAGTTTCCTCTTCTGAGTGGCATAAAACACACCATCTTGGACCATGTCAACCTCACTTTTCAAGATTCTCCCAAGTTAAGAGCTTGCTACTTAGAGTCGGCCAAAGGGTAATTTTAGCCTTAAGAGGGCCTTCACTTTTCCATACTTGTGTCCACCAAACAATATTTTCCCCTTGGTGATGTTCTAAAGCCAAACTCTTGTAACCTAGTTTGGTCATAAAATCCCCTGTAGCAGGGTTTTTGGTCCATACCAATTTATATTTTGCATATTCTTATAGATGAATAAAGCAAGACTTTAATAGTGAAACATAATCATTCCATTCTTTCTTAAGCCCCTCTTCTAGTCCTATACCATCATCTTTCTTCCATGGAATTTCCCTTTGTAGTGTGTAAGAGCAGGCCTAACTGAGATTCAAAATCCATGAGCTTCTGAGTTTTTCAATCAAGGCCCCTGAAAGTTTGTATCTTTCCCTATCTTCTACCCAAGGATATTCCCCTACCCAAACTTCTTTCATGTTACCTACAGACCAAGCAATCAAATTTACAATTTGAGGAAAAGCAAGCACAAAAGCCTTCCATCCAATAGATCCATTGTTGAATTTTTTATCTGGTTTTCTTATCCACTCTTGGATGGATCCATTAGGGCAATACTTGGACACCAAGACCTTCCCCCAGTAGGAGCCAAGATTATTTATTAAAATCCACAGATATTTTTCATCCAGGGATTGACATAATAGAAATGGTTTCTTTATTACCCAACCACCAAGTTCCTTGATATTAGCCAATGTTTTCCATTTGGCCAAAGGAATTCCTTTCGATGGTTTACTGGCGGGCCATAAAAAGGAGAAAAATGTTTTCCTTATTTTTTGAAGTATACCTTTTGGTATATATGCTATTGTATCCCGATATACATGTATTCTCTGTAAGACTACCTTGAGCAGTACCAGTCTTCCTCCCCTTGACAAGAACTTGTTAGTCCAACACCCAATTTTGCCTTCGATTTTTTTGTATAACCACATCCAATCCTTGAAATAATAAGCATTAGGTTTAAGAAAAAACACTAGGTATTTTAAAACCTTCTAACAGAGGCTTTACAATATAGGGGATTTATATGGTTAACCTATTCCTTACTGTGTTGGAGATACCATTCTCTGAGAGGATGGACTTCTCCACATTAATGTGCATCTTTGTTTCCTTCTTATACAAATCTAAGATATGTTCATCTTCTCTAAGGTTCTCCCACGTTCCTTTTCCTATCATTACCACATCATCCAAGAACAAAATGTGGGAGAGTTCTTCGGAACTCGTGACCATTACTCCTTTGTATGAACCCTCCCTCCTAGCATGTTGAATTGGGCTTCTAAGGGAATCGGCTATGAGAAGGACTAAAAAAAGAGAGAACAAACACCCTCGTCTTAAACCTCTTGTAGGTCTCAAGAAATTGGATGGAGAGCCATTAATAATAACCACAAAGGATTCCGAACGAATACATCCCATTATGCAATTGACTGTTTCTGCGTCCATTCCAATTTGAATCAACAACATGTTGCAGCTGCAACAGTTTCCCAAAATTCTAAAAAAAATTTAGGACCCTCCTCTACCTTGAATTAATTTGATTTTCTTCCTTATTTTGGTCTAATGACTTTTGGAATGTTTTCCAACGCTTGGGTTGCTCTACCAATCGATCTGATGTTTTCCTTAATGCTTAAAATAATCCCATGCATAATCGAGCTTATCGTTGCCTTTGAAATACCTTTGAAGCCATTCTAAGTTGGAAGTTGGTTCATTTGAATTTCCCGCCGTTACGGAGGTCTGTGCCTTGTCTTTTTCCGCTGTTGCGGATGGTTTTTGGTTCTACAACGATCATTTCCTTGTCCATCGTTGCGAACGGATCTTCGCTTCTGGCCTCCGCCGTTGTGGATCAGTTCGGGTTTTGATTTTCTCTTTCTTTCTGACTTATGTTTTTCTTTGGCTGTGTATCGGAGCCTTTTACCTTCGCTCTCTCCACCGTTGCGGATGGTGATTTGTTGAGAGTGTCCGTTGTGCGGAAGATTTTAAGCTGTTGACTTCCGACCCAAAGGGCAGCCGACGTTCGATCATTATTTTCACGCGCCTTGCTCACCGTTGCGGACGGGTTGATGTTGTGGTTTTCCGCCGTTGCGGAAGGTTTTGAGTTCTCACCTTTTGATCCTGAATTGTTTCTCGTCCGATCCATTAAGTCATCACACGTGCGGTCCAGTTCTATATATACGGGGACAGCGTTTATTTTTCTATTATTGTTTTTTTTTTGCTGCCCATCACTGTCGTCGTTGAGCTGTCGTCTTCTCGAAGGACCCTGCTGTCGGTATACTTGCATCCAGGTGGCAACCGTGGAAGCTTGGACGTCGTCGACCCGCTCATCCTCCCGTTGATTGCGTTGCGTTTTCCAGGTAGGCTCTTTGTCATTTTCTCCTTTTCCATTGGTACTATTAGTGGTTTTCTATGGTAGTATGGTGTCCCCCGGTCGTTTTCCTCATACCGCTAGGTTTTGAGCCTTGTAAGAAAAGGTCTTTTTTTTTTTAGCTGCGGGAGGGTAGTATAACCGTCGGAACAGCCAAGTTTTTCCCATCATTATTGTTTACAGCCCTGCGCATAGTGGATGGAGGCGCAGTGCAGGCGGCCGTTATGCCGCCTGCACCTAGCTTCCCCTTGTATGACGATGAGGTCCAGGGGGAGTTTCTGTGGTGGGTTTTCTTGTGGGTTTTGATGGTTCCTCCGTTGGTCGATTTATCCTTTTTCCTGGTATTTTGAACCTCAACTTGTATTGCTCGCGCTGCCCAGCGCAGTCCATCGGGGCACGGTCGTCTGAAACCCTAGATGGTTAAAAGGGCTTTGCCATTGTCGTAGTTCGCGAACTGAAAACACTATGGATAATGTTTCTAGTCAAAGCGCCATTTGCAGTAAAACGACAGTAATACCCGCAGTGTATAGTTGATTTAATGTAATTGTCTTCCCGCGAGCAGCATAAGTCCTTGCCGATTTTTATCCCTGCTAAAGCTATGTTGTCAAAATGTTTGATGTTAGAAAACGTAGGCAGCTAACATGATCTTGATATATTCGAACCCCTTTTCTTTGTTTGCTGTGCAAATTGATGAGTGTTGCACCTTGCATTTGATGTACATGCATCTACTTTACGAATTGTTGTCATGGGAGAAACGGCACACTACGTAATGATGTAGATTTAATGCCGGCTCAAATATGATTGATAAAGTTTAGTATCATGCAGCAATAGTATATTGCCCACTTTATTTCACAGGACTGATCTTGCTTCATGATAGGTATAGATAAGTTCATGGGATACTGCGCACTAGTTTCAGCAGTTCTAATAGTCAGGGCATTTTTGGGTTGTACATGCATGCATTTGTTTCTCTACTTGCTATCACATTAAACACATGAAAATGGCACTTTGCATATGGATGTAATTTTATTGCAGTCTAGAAGATGGTTGATGTGATGTTTTAATATCATACAGAAATGTTTTGCATCATGCTGAGATATAGACAAGAGCACTAAATAGTGTGCATTTGGTCAGTCAAGTTATGCAAACTTATATCTTAGTTTCATCTACTAGTTGCCGCCATGATATACATAGAAAGAACAAAATGCTACACACTGTCGTGTAAATGTATGCACCTTAAATGTCTCAATATTACAATGTTATATATGGCAGGAAGAAGTCGAGTTCACCATGTCCAAAAGACAAAAGAAGAAAGCCCCAGTGGTGGAAGAAGTACCAGAAGCAGAAGTTGAGACAAAGACTGAATACATATATGAAGACACCCAATGTGTTTCTGGTGTTGAGCCCGAGTACAAATGGGGTGAAATATATAGATTGATTTCCCGTAGGGAGGTTCCCGACACGGGCCTCAAAGAAGAATCTATCTATGCTAACATAGAGAAGTCTTCTATCATGAAATTTGCCACCAAACCAGAGTTGTTCCCATGCTCTGAGGTAATTGGCTGGATTTTGCCACATGTAAATACAACCACAATGATCATAGGAAATGTTGAAGGACAGGGCTATGCTGCATTTAGCCCTGGATATGTGGCATTGGCCTATCACCTACCAGAAGCCCAGGTTTTCTTATCTGACGATTGGCTAGACAGCATCAGAAAGGACCTGGTGGAAACGCTTAAGAAAATGCTCTTGCAAGGAAAGCTCTACCGATATAGACAGACCGGTGAGTATGATACGACGAGCTTGAGGCCTCCCTATAGGTTTATAGCTCTGATGCTCAATAGGATCTTTGGGAGAGCTCATGGCCGACTCTTCAATCTTGAATGGATACCTATTATCTTTCATGTGGCAACCCAAGGAACAGTCTTGAATTGGGCCAGCCCTGTATCAAGTAGTCTTTCCTCTTGCTTGGCCGCGGCCTTGGGAGGAGAAGCTCAGAAAAGATCTGAGTTTTACATGGGTTCAATATTGATAGATTGCATATTGTGTAACCAGCCTTTTCCCGATCTCAAGTGCATCTGGGATAGGGAAAAAATGCCTGTGTATGCCGCATATAGACCATTGTGGGCTCACTAGTACCATAGCCATTACACAGAGGCCTGCAAGCACTTCATTATGCCACTCTACACGCTCATTTTCCGGAAGGAATGTGACTATATGTCAGAAGGTGCCATGCAGGTAATAGGAGAATACGCTAATTATTTCTTCACTGAAAATGGCATGTACATCCGAATGTATGGAGGATCAAAGACACCTTTACTGCTGCCCAAATATGCAACAGATTATATAGTCCATAAAGAGGCAGTCAGGAAGGTGTTCATCGACGGAATAGGTAGTTTCTTGTTCCAACACAAGAAGATTGCATACCCTCCTTTACCATTCAGGCTAGGCAACTACAAATTCAACAGGGTGAAACAAGCTGCCGAATTCATAGAGTAACTAGGAAAGTTCCATTTTGGTGAGATGCCTTTCCGGCGAAATGATACTCTTGGTAAAATAGCGGAGCACTGTAAAGAGCATAAGGTGTTTTTCGAATATACCCATCATTTCGATAAGGAAGAATCTGTCTTCCGGAATGCCCCAAACATGACGGCACTGAACAGAAGATTTAAGAAGAAAATCACCACCATAGGTGGGAAAGGTGATGAACAGAAAAAGGCTGAAGAAGGAATTAAAAGGAGGAATGAAGAAGCTCAGAGGTTGGAAAGGGAGGCTGCAGAATGGCTGCAGAAGGGAGAAGAAGAGAAAAGTAAAGCTGCCCAAGAAGCAGCTGAGATAGAAAAAGAGGCAGCCAAAGAAACAGAGGAAGCAGCTAGACAAGCAGCTGAAGAAGCAAAGAGTAAGCTTGATGAGGAGCTCCAAAAGCAGGAGGCTAAAAGAATAGAGTTGACACAATAGTCAGTTCCTGAAACAGCAGCAGGGAAGACCCAGGAGGAAGAAAACCCCGAGGTGCAGACCTCTCAAGTACCCGCTGCTAGCACCCCTGTGGCCCCTATGCTCCAGCTAGTGCCTTTCATCCGGAAAAAGGGAGAAGAAGTCCCTGACTTCAATACTGTCTATTATGATAGGGAGACCAAGAGAATAATGAAGAGGACGGAAAGGAAGGTAGAGGCAGAGGGTATGCCTGGAAAAATGATAACAGATACTGTTTTTATGCTAGGAACGGACCTAGATCCAAGGCTTACCATAAGGGCTGGGACGGAAATACTACATGCTTCAGAGGATAACATAGACAAGGTGATGACTGAACTGGAGTCATACAAGAAATCTTCTGCTCAGCTGAAGGATACCCTGAAGAGAGAGAGAGAGCAAGGAAACAGGTTAAAGCGGAAATTTAAACACTTACAGAGGGATATGAAGACTGCTGAAGCTGAATTGCAGGCCCTACATGAAGAGAGACAGGCTCAAGAGACTACACAAGAACACCTTGATCAAGTGCAAGCAAAAGATCAAGAGTTGAAGAAGGAGAAGGAGCAGTTACTAGCAAAGGTGGAGGAACTAGAAGAGCAGCAGAAGATCATCTTGACAGCCAATGATATGCACTCCCAAGATCTGAGAAGGGAACATCAGGAACAGATCTATTCATTGCTCCAGCCATTCAAAGAACATATCTTGGCCTAGAAAGCTAGAATGCTCCAGCTACATATTTCTCTAGAGGAGGAAAGGTGTAAGGTCATTCAGATTGAAAACCGGTTAGGGGAAATCATGGAGACCTCCTCCTACTTCATCGACAGATCCCAGGAAGTTCTTGAAGTTTTGAATGCCATAATGGCAAGGCTGGAGAACAATGCAGAGACTCTAGCAGAGCTACCATCCAAAGACCATCAAGCCCTTAAAAGAGATCATGACCTAGTAGAGTTCGTTGTCAACACTACGGAAGACTTCAAGAAGACCGTCAAAAGGACACAGGGAGCATGCTCAGAATATTTCAGGATGCTCCTTAATACATTCAACCGGTGTCAGACAGTCGTTGAGCATAAGCTTGATGAGTTCCCGGACCATGAAACCTTTATAGAGACATTGCAGAGCAGATATCAGGATGCAGAGGCCAGAACACAACAGATCAAGGCTATTGATGACCTAGTTTTGAAGAATGAGGTGGGCCAATCAGCTGTTAGTGTACAATTGTTGGAAGATCAACTTTGTTTGAGCCCAGCAAGGATCGAGGCTATCAAGAATCAAGCAGATAAATTTGAGATAAATATTCAGTTTTTGGAGCCTAGCACTTTTGAAGGCATCGCTAGTGAAGCTGCAGCGTGGAAGAAGTTCCTAGAAAGCCAAGCTGGGCCCTCTTCGTAAGGGATGGGTCATCTTTATATTTTGTAATATTTTGTAAAAGTAAAGCGTTGGGAAAATGAAAGGTTGGGAAGCCCAAAGGCCACTTTGGGCAGCCCAACCATTTCACTCTTTTTGTATAAATGTAATAGACTAAGAAGAGAGAGGGGCTTTTCCCCCAGTAAGACTGAAGGACATATTGTAAGAAGAACTATTTCCTTTTGCAATAAAAAATTATAGTTTGCCGGTTGGAGGAAGAGATTGTGAAATTTCCTAATGTTATGCAATGGATGGCGGAAAGATGAACTACTTTATTTTTCAGCTTGTGTCCATGAATCGTGAGATCGTTCTAACTTTATGACCTATGTCTTGTTGAATGATTTCTGATTTATTTTTGTGGAAAGTTCACCAAGAGTAATGTATGTTGCTTATATAACAATTAGCTATCTGATTGTTGGAATATTTTCCTCATTCATGTGTTGTAAATATGAATATCAGCTATCTATAATTTCTGTTTATTATACATGGAAATAACACATTACTCACAAATAATCGTTCTTTTGGCTCCTCGGGGATAGATAGATAGGTGATTAGATAGTCAATTGATTTACTTCATGGCTGCATATGTGATTTAGATGTTCGTGAGCCTAAGACGAGAGGTAAGAACCTGTGCATCACATTGTGTAGTTCCTTGCATCTTTATCACCCTGCATTTGTTAGTTAGGCATTTGCATTGCATACATTAAGTCAAAATTACAAAAACTCGGTGGACCGGGCCGCAACCGGTAAAACCCTTTGTTTTGTTACCTTGACCTACGGTAGCCGGACCGCAAACCGAACGGATTCCCTACACCAAACAGTCAACGGGCTAGTTGGGAACGTTGATTGGGGAGAATCCTTTACTGTTGTCGCCTGCGAATTTCCAGGCCCCAACAGAATTGGCGCTAGAAGGAGGGCCGCTAGTGCATGGTTGGCCATGGAAAATTACTTTTCCCAGGATTACCTTACCAGCAGATATTTGAAGCTTTCAGCCTCAGCTGGGTACTCCCAAGTTCCGGTTGTACCTCGAAGCAAGAAATCCTGTTCTCATCCTGCATTTGCTTTGCTTAAGACTCTCGTTCCCGTAGCTGTGCTTATGGCTGGCATAAATGTAAATCAGCCCAACCCATTGCCTGCATGGAGAGAAAGGTCTCAGTTAAACCTCACACCTCCTTTGCATAACTTGCCTCAAGCCTTTGACAAGCTATTGCCTAAGTTTGATCCCGAAGAAAGAATTGCTGTAGATGACCACTTGCAAAGCTTTTACTTGGCTCTAGAAGGATTAAGGGCCGGGGAGTATGAAGACGTTTTCTGTAGATTGTTTCCTCACACCCTTAAAGGAACAGCAGCATCCTGGTACTTCAATTTACCTGCGAATTCTATTCCTAATTGGGACACCTTTGAAAGAAGTTTCAGAATTAAATACTCACCCCAGAAAACTCATGCCACATTAATGAAAGGTCTTGGTTTGTTAAGAAAAGAGAAGAACGAAAAGGTACATAAGTTCACTCAGAGATTCTCAATATACCTAAAGAACTTCTCTGAAACTGACAGACCCTATGATAAGGTCTTAATTGAGTATTATACATCATCCCTAGGGCCTGAGATGGCTATGTTTGCCAAGATGAAATCCAAACCCACATTGATAGAGACTTATGAAGAGGCCGAAAGAGTAGAGGCTGAGAGGGAAAGTAGTGTAGAAGATTATCTTGATCTACCTGGAGAGAAAACTGCAGATAAAAGAGTTCTGGTGTCGTCCAAACCCAAAGAGGAGCACTCACATGACCTTGAGGGAATGATGAAAACAATGCAAAAGCTTTACAACCAAATAATAGACTTGGAAAAAGAAAGGGACATTCAGAAAACTGATAGACCCTACTATTCTAAAAAAGAGGATAATAACTATTGGAAAATCCCTTCCCCAAATTTGGCCTCAATAAATATAACAGAGATAGGGGGGGATAATTTCTGTACTTTTCACCAACAACCTCACTCTGAGAAGAAGTTCCCTCAATGGTTGAATTCAATGTCTTTGGTAATGAATAAGTTGTTGGATTCCAAATTGATTGAAGACAGTAGTAAAAAAGGAGGAGAGGAACAGACCATAGAGAAGGGCGATGATGATGCCATGGTCTTATGGAATGGTGTTTCGCTTTTCAATATAGAGGAAGATGCCCTCAAATCTCAATATACAGCTCTGGCCACAAAAGATAAGAACCGAGAAATTAAGGGAAATGAAATATTTCCAAAGGTTAAAAATCTGCAAGAGAATGTCAGGAGACAGGTAGCTGTAAATGTTAAGGATGACACACCTGAAGCCACTAATTGCAAACAGGAAATAGAGCCTCTTGTTGTACCAGCCAAATCTATGAAAGATGATGAGGAAGAAAAGGATGGTAAACTTAAAGAGGAGATTCCCACAAATAACCAACTTGTGGAAGAAAAGATCGAATTGATTAGGACAAGGAAAACCAACGCCCCACCTTTCCTTTTGACCCTAGAGATGTTGAATCACAATGTGCATAATTGTTTGGTGGATTCTGGATCATCGATGAATGTTATTCCTCTGGTAGTTTGCAAAAAACTTAAGGGGCAGCTAAAACCTACTCTTTGGGATGTCACTCAACTAGACAAGACTAGTGTCAGAGTAGTGGGGGAGATGGAAAATGTTCTGATTCGGTTGTCTGCAAATGAAAGGATATGTCATTACATTGATATTGTAGTAGCAGACATACCTGATGGCTATGGAATGATCCTGAACCGAGACTGGACAGCAAGACTGAATGGGTATTTTTCTTCAGATTGGTCTCACCTATGGTTACCTCAGAAGGGCAGCCCAAACCTGATTAAGATATTAAGAGAGCCCTATATGAAACACAATGTCACTAAGCTAGGTGAGGGAAATGAATCTGCTGAGTTTGTTCTGGGAAACTATCTGATTGAGCTAGAATTAAGACATCTCACATCAAGAAAGGCTAGTCATATGACTGACACTCAACTTGAGCTCCTTCAAATTCCTCGAGCTGTGAAAGACGATTATAGAATTGTGAACATGTGTTCAGTTTCAAAAACAACGCAGCTAGACCATGGTTAGATATCCCGTGTCTGTTTTCTAGCCCACCCTTTGACTCTCTAGATTTAAAAAACAATTTTTTTCAGGGGAGGGCAAAATTTCTCTTTCTTTTGCTTTGTACATAAATAAATTGTTTGTTTTATTTGATGCTTGAGGTTGTTTTCTTTTGCTAATTGATTTAATATTGTTTTCTTTTGAGTTATTGCTTTGCTAGTTTTTCTTTTGGTTTTCAATAAAGATGCAAACTTTTGGTTGCAATGGAGACATCGGGGTTCTTTATTAATTGAAATCTTGAGCAAAAGATTGTGCTTTAAAAGTATAGAATGTCTTCTAGTAGCAGTTTTCCTAACTGGCAATGCATTCATTGAAGTGTTACTTAACCCCTGTAAATAACTCAGAAATAAAAGAGGTCTGGAATACTATTTCGAGGCTCCATCCATTTCACATCTTAAATACCCAAGGGGGTGACAGCAAAGGACTCACGGAAAGGAAGCAGAGTAAAACAGTGTATCATATTTAAATGACCCCATGTCATATATATTCAGAAAAGCAATAAGCTATCAAGATTCAAAGCTCCTTAAAGAAAGCATTACATATCAAAGTGAAATAACAAAGCATGAAGTACTGAATGGCCACAAGATCCTCTCCGTCCGTGAACTGAAATATGAAATGCAGTGTTCACACAAAAGGGCACTATGGGATAGAGGATCCTGAATTAAAATTCAGTAAGAAAAGGCCTACAGGAGGACTCATATCAAAAGAACTAAAATTCAAATAGCACAAAAGTGCAAATTGGCATGGGAATGACGAACAAACAGATAATACTGTTTACACTCTGTTACAATCCTGTGGTGTCCAAGCTGGAAACTACATAAGGACAGGCAAAATAAACCTCACCTTTTTGGCCTCAAAAGAGTTTTTCAGACTGGCAATATCTTTGTGTTACCTTTTCCCCAAAGAATAGACTACTTCTCAATGGTTTAAATGCTTAAATTGGCCAGCCCAAGGATAAGGGCATCTAGAAGATTTCAACTTCATTCAGACAGTCTTGCACTGGAAAAGAGTTAATTCAGAAATCTGGGGTTCACCAGGTAGTCGCCAATTGTTGCAGCTGCAACAGTTTCCCAAAATTCTAAAAAAAAATTAGCACCCTCCTCTACCTTGAATTAGTTTGATTTTCTTCCTTATTTTGGTCTAATGACTTTTGGAACATTTTCCAACGCTTGGGTTGCTCTATCAATCGATCTGATGTTTTCCTTAATGCTTAAAATAATCCCATGCATAATCGAGCTTATCGTTGCCTTTGAAATACCTTTGAAGCCATTCTAAGTCGGAAGTTGGTTCATTTGAATTTCTCGCCATTACGGAGGTCTGTGCCTTGTCTTTTTCCGCTGTTGCGGATGGTTTTTGGTTCTATGACGATCATTTCCTTGTCCGCCGTTGCAGACGGATCTTCGCTTCTGGCCTCCGCAGTTACGGATCAGTTCGGGTTTTGATTTTCTCTTTCTTTCTGACTTATGTTTTTCTTTGGCTGTGTATCGAATCCTTTTACCTTCGCTCTCTCCGCCGTTGCGGACGGTGATTTGTTGAGAGTGTCCGTCGTGCGGAATATTTTAAGCTGTTGACTTCCGACCCAAAGGGCAGCCGACGTCTGATCATAATTTTCACGCACCTTGCTCACCGTTGCGGACGGGTTGATGTTGTGGTTTTCCGCCGTTGCGGAAGGTTTTGAGTTATCACCTTCCGATCCTGAATTGTTTCTCGTCTGATCCATTAAGTCGTCACACGTGCAGTCCAATTCTATATATACGGGGACAGCGTTTATTTTTCTATTATTGTTTTTTTTTTGCTGCCCAGCACTGTCGCCGTTGAGCTGTCGTCTTCTCAAAGGACCCTGGTGTCGGTATACTTGCATCCAGGTGGCAACCGTGGAAGCTTGGACGTCGTCGACCCGCTCATCCTCCCATTGATTGCGTTGCGTTTTCCAGGTAGGATCTTTGTCATTTTCTCCTTTTCCATTGGTACTATTAGTGGTTTTCTACGGTAGTATGGTGTCCCCTGGCCGTTTTCCTCATACCGCTAGGTTTTGAGCCTTGTAAGAAAAGGTCTTATTTTTTTTTAGCTGCGAGAGGGTAGTATAACCGTCAGAATAGCCAAGTTTTTCCCATCATTATTGTTTACAGCCCTGCGCGTAGTGGATGGAGGCGCGGTGCAGGCGGCCGTTACACCGCCTGCGCCTAGCTTCCCCTTGTATGACGATGACGTCCAGGGGGAGTTTCTGTGGTGGGTATTCTTGTGGGTTTTGATGGTTCCTCCGTTGGTTGATTTATCCTTTTGCCTGGTATTTCGAACCCCAACTTGTATTGCTCGCGCCGCCCAGCGCAGTCCATCGGGGTATGGTCGTCTAAAACCCTAGATGGTTAAAAGGGCTTTGCCATTGTCGTAGTTCGTGAACTGAAAACAGTATGGATAATGTTTCTAGTCGAAGTGCCATTTGCAGTAAAACGACAGTAATACCCGCAGCGTATAGTCGAGTTAATGTAATTGTCTTCCTGCGAGCAGCATAAGTCCTTGCCGATTTTTATCCCTGCTAAAGCTATGTTGTCAAAATGTTTGATGTTAGAAAACGTAGGCAGCTAACATGATCTTGATATATTCGAACCCCTTTTCTTTGTTTGCTGTGAAAATTGATGAGTGATGCACCTTGCATTTGATGTATATGCATCTGCTTTACGAATTGTTGTCATGGGAGAAACGGCACACTACGAAATGATGTAGATTTAATGCCGGCTCAAATATGATTGATAAAGTTTGGTATCATGCAGCAGTAGTATATTGCCCACTTTATTGCACAGGACTGATCTTGCTTCATGATAGGTAAAGATAAGGTCATGGGATATTGCGCACTAGTTTCAGCAGTTCTGATAGTCAGGGCATTTTTGGGTTGTACATGCATGCATTTGTTTCTCTACTTGCTATCACATTAAACACATGAAAATGGCACTTTGCATATGGATGTAATTTTATTGCAGTCTAGAAGATGGTTGATGTGATGTTTTAATATCATACAGAAATGTTTTGCATCATGCTGAGATATAGACAAGAGCACTAAATAGTGTGCATTTGGTCAGTCAAGTTATGCAAACTTACATCTTAGTTTCATCTACTAGTTGCCGCCATGATATACATAGAAAGAACAAAATGCTGCACACTGTCGTGTAAATGTATGCACCTTAAATGTCTCAATATTACAATGTTATATATGGCAGGAAGAAGTCGAGTTCACCATGTCCAAAAGACAAAAGAAGAAGGCCCCAGTGGTGGAAGAAGTACTAGAAGCAGAAGTTGAGACAAAGACTGAATACATATATGAAGACACCCAATGTGTTTCTGGTGTTGAGCCCAAGTACAAATGGGGTGAAATATACAGATTGATTTCCCGCAGGGAGGTTCCCGACATGGGCCTCGAAGAAGAATCTATCTATGCTAACATAGAGAAGTCTTCTATTATGAAAGTTGCCACCAGACCAGAGCTGTTCCCATGCTCTGAGGTAATTGGCTGGATTTTGCCACATGTAAATACAACCACAATGATCATAGGAAACGTTGAAGGACAGGGCTATGCTGCATTTAGCGCTGGATATGTGGCGTTGGCCTATCACCTACCAGAAGCCCAGGTTTTCTTATCTGACGATTGGCTGGACATCATCAGAATGGACCTGGTGGAAACGCTTAAGAAAATGCTCTTGCAAGGAAAGCTCTACCGATATAGACAGACCGGTGAGTATGATACGGCGAGCTTGAGGCCTCCCTATAGGTTTATAGCTCTGATGCTCAATAGGATCTTTGGGAGAGCTCATGGCCGACTCTTCAAGCTTGAATGGATACCTATTATCTTTCATGTGGCAATCCAAGGAACAGTCTTGAATTGGGCCAGCCTCGTATCAAGCAGTCTTTCCTCTTGCTTGGCCGCGGCCTTGGGAGGAGAAGCTCAGAAAAGATCCAAGTTTTACATGGGTTCAATATTGATAGATTGCATATTGTGTAACCAGCCTTTTCCCGGTCTCAAGTGCATCTGGGACAGGGAAAGAATGCATGTGTATGCCGCATGTAGACCATTGTGGGCTCACCAGTACCATAGCCATTACACAGAGGTCTGCAAGCACTTCATTATGCCACTCTACACGCTCATTTTCCGGAAGGAATGTGACTGTATGTCAGAAGGTGCCATGCAGGTAATAGGAGAATACGTTGATTATTTCTTCACTGAAAATGGCATGTACATCCGAATGTATGGAGGATCAAAGACACCTTTACTGCTGCGCAAATATGCAACGGATTATATAGTCCATAAAGAGGCAGTCAGGCAGGTGTTCATCGACGGAATAGGTAGTTTCTTGTTCCAACACAAGAAGACTGCATACCCTCCTTTACCATTCAAGCTAGGCAGCTACAAATTCACCAGGGTGAAACAAGCTGCCAAATTCATAGAGGAACTAGGAAAGTTCCATTTTGGTGAGATGCCTTTCCGGCGAAATGATACTCTCGGTAAAGTAGCGGAGCATTGTAAAGAGCATAAGGTGTTTTTCGAATATACCCATCATTTCAATAAGGAAGAATATATCTTCCGGAATTCCCCAAACATGACGACACTGAACAGAAGATTTAAGAAGAAAATCACCACCATAGGTGGGAAAGGTGATGAACAAAAAAAGGCTGAAGAAGGAATTAAAAGGAGGAATGAAGAAGCTCAGAGGTTGGAAAGGGAGGCTGCAGAATGGCTGTAGAAGGGAGAAGAAGAGAAAAGTGAAGCTTCCCAAGAAGTAGCTGAGATAGCAAAAGAGGCAGCCAAAGAAATAGAGGAAGCAGCTAGACAAGCAGCTGAAGAAGCAAAGAGGAAGCTTGATGAGGAGCTCCAAAAGTAGGAGGCTGAAAGAATAGAGTTGACACAACAGTCAGTTCCTGAAACAGCAGCAGGGCAGACCCAGGAGGAAGAAAAACCCGAGGTGCAGACCTCTCAAGTACCCGCTGATAGCACCCCTATGGCCCCTACGCTCCAGCTAGTGCCTTTCATCCGGAAAAAGGGAGAAGAAGTCCCCGACTTCAATACTGTCTATTATGATAGGGCTACCAAGAGAATAATGAAGAGGACGGAAAGGAAGGTAGAAGTAGAGGGTATGCCTGGAAAAATGATAATAGATACTGCTGTTATGCTAGGAATGGACCTAGATCCAAGGCTTACCATAAGGGCTGGGACGGCAATACTACATGCTTCATAGGATAACATAGACAAGGTGATGACTGAACTGGAGTCGCACAAGAAATCTTCTGCTCAGCTGAAGGATACCCTGAAGAGAGAGAGAGAGGAAGGAAACAGGTTAAAGCGGAAATTTGAACACTTACAAAGGGATATGAAGACTGCTGAAGCTGAATTGCAGGCCCTACATGAAGAGAGACAGGCTCAAGAGACTACACAAGAACACCTTGAGAAAGTGCAAGCAGAAGATCAAGAGTTGAAGAAGGAGAAGGAGGAGTTACTAGCAAAGGTGGAGGAACTAGTAGAGCAACAGAAGATCATCTTGAAAGCCAATGATATGCACTCCCAAGATCTGAGAACGGAACATCAGGAACAGATCTCTTCATTGCTCCAGCCATTCAAAGAACATATCTTGGCCCAGAAAGCTAGAATGCTCCAGCTACAGATTGCTCTAGAGGAGGAAACGTGTAAGGTCATTCAGATTGACAACCGGTTAGGGGAAATCATGGAGACCTCCTCCTACTTCGTCGACAGATCCCAGGAAGTTCTTGAAGTTTTGAATTCCAGAATGGAAAGGCTGGAGAACAATGCAGAGACTCCAGCAGAGCTACCAGCCAAAGACCATCAAGCCCTTAAAAGAGATCATGACCTAGTAGAGTTCGCTGTCAGCACTACGGAAGACTTCAAGAAGACCGTCAAAAGGACGCAGGGAGCATGCTCAGAATATTTTAGGAGGCTCCTTAATACATTCAACCGGTGTCAGACAGAGGCTGAGCATAATCTTGATGAGTTCTCGGACCATGAAACCTTCATAGAGACATTGCAGAGTAGATATCAGGATGCAGATGCCAGAACACGACAGATCAAGGCTATTAATGACCTAGTTTTGAAGAATGAGGTGGGACACTCAGCTGTTAGTGTACACATTAGAGGAATTTTGGGGTCTAAAATGGGCCTCCTAAGGAAAATAATAAAATAATACTTAAAATAATAAAATAATAGTTAAAACAATAAAATAATATTGATTAATTTTGGAGGAAGAAAGAAAAAAACTACTTTTTGTGTTCGTATTTTTGACATATATCATTGTGTTTTTACTCAAATTTCGATCGGGAGAGCTCATTGGATGCGGAATTTGATTCCGCATCCAACGAGTACCCACACTGCATACTTTTGACGGACCCCACTACCCCAAAAATAAGAAATACCTGAAAAAATGTGATGATGACATCATCATCACGTTTTTTCAGGTATTTCTTGTTTTTGGGGTAGCGAGGTCCATAAAAAGTATGCACTGTGGGTACTCGTTGGATGCGGAATCAAATTCCGCATCCAACGAGCTCTCTCGATCGAAATTTGAGTAAAAACACAATGAGATATGTCAAAAATACGAACAAAAAAAGTAGTTTTTTTTAATGACAAATATGTCAATTCAACCATTATGGTTGACTTATTTTATTGAAATTCTATTGGCTCTTGAATTCCAACTCACAAAAACTTATTTTGGCACGTTTTCTTATAAGGCCCATTTTAGACCCCAAATTTCCTCTAATGATTGTTGGAAGATCAACTTCGTTTGAGCCCAGCAAGGATCGAGGCTATCAAGAATCAAGTAGAGAAATTTGAGATAAATATTCAGTTTTTGGAGCCTAGCACTTTTGAAGGCATCGCTAGTGAAGCTGCAGCGTGGAAGAAGTTCCTAGAAAGCCAAGCTGGGCCCTCTTCGTAAGGGATGGGTCATATTTATATTTTGTAATATTTTGTAAAAGTAAAGCGTTGGGAAAATGAAAGGTTAGGAAGCCCAAAGAGGCCACTTTGGGCAGCCCAACCATTTCACTCTTTTTGTATAAATGTAATAGACTAAGAAGAGAGAGGGGCTTTTCCCCCAGTAAGACTGAAGGACATATTGTAAGAATAATTATTTCCTTTTGCAATAAAAAATTACAGTTTTCCGGTTGGAGGAAGAGATTGTGAAATTTCCTAATGTTATGCAATGGATGGCGGAAAGATGAACTACTTTATTTTTCAGCTTGTGTCCATGAATCGTGAGATCGTTCTAACTTTATGACCTATGTCTTGTTGAATGATTTCTGATTTATTTTTGTGGAAGGTTCACCAAGAGTAATGTATGTTGCTTATATAACAATTAGCTATCTGATTGTTGGAATATTTTCCTCATTCACGTGTTGTAAATATGAATATCAGCTATCTATAATTTCTATTTATTATACATGGAAATAACACATTACTCACTACTATATTTTGATCCAAAATCTGATGGTTACTTCCGACGGCGCGTGGATTTTTTCTTTTAAACCTACCAAAAATCAGAAAGTTAATTTTTTTTTTTAAAATTTTGGCCATAAGCGTCGCTTAAGCGACGTCTAGCCTCATAAGCGTCGCTTAAGCGACCGCGCATCTAAAAAAAATCATTAATTAAACATTTCACCAAAGCTCCATGGAATTTTGTTTTTCCATTATTTGTTTATGCGTCGCTTAAGTGACGGCGCATCAACAAAAAGAGCATTGATTAAACATTTCACCTTCACTAACGCTTCATTTCATCATTGGAATGTTTGAGCTGGATTTTATCCGTGAACAAGAGAACTGTGGTTCGATTCGCATCGAGTCTGATATAGATTTTGTTTTTTGAGCCTCTTGTACAAAGTCTGATATAGATTACCACTGCCGGAACGCGGCTGGATGAATTTGGTGGACAAACATTTAGATTCGAAGTCAAGGTATAAATTGCCAAGAATCAGTGTAATTTGATGGAGGATGGCTTAAACCGTGGCATGGCATGCAGTAAGACTTCTAAAACTGCTACGATTTGTGAATTTGTGAATGCTTTTGGTTGAAAATATGTTAAAATTGGAAACATTCTAGTTTATTTGCCGGTACACGGCAAGATTGTTTGAGCCGCTGTTATTGTTGAGGCTGCGATGGTTTTGTTAAGTTTTTCTGCATCCGGCAGGTGTTCTTTAGGGCTTTTTTGGTTCTAAATAGCCTGTTCCTGTGCGAAGCTGAAAAGTTCCTCCTTGTGTAATCTGTATTAACTTATTTCTTATATTGAACATCAACCAGGATGGGAAGGTTGTAGAGTGGAGAATCATGTTCCGAAGAATCAACATCAGTCTTGAAATTAGCAAAGACCAGCAAACCAATTGTGTGCTGTTAAGTTCCACTGGAGGACAACTTACATTGCTGAGGGTAGAAAAAATATTCTCTGCCATTTTGATTTTTTCAAATGCATTTGAAGAATGAAAAGCCATGAGAAGAACTTCCAAATGAAATAGGGATGGAAGACGCCTAATCTCTATTTAAATACCCAAGAAAAAACCCACTCTGGTGATACATGTGTGGTTCACTCTATTTTTTGCCTTTTGATTTGTAATTTGTAAGACTGGTAGAGAATGTTGTAAGCAGACAAAAAATAACAATATATACAACGTCTCTGTTGTCATCATGGTTGAGTTGGAGGCTGTCCATGTTGGGGGAAACCCTTATTGGGTTTTAAATGCTTGTTTTTTCCTCTTTGAAATGCTTCAAAAATGATCTTTGCTGTCTGTGTATGCATGTGGTGGTGCAGATTGAAATCAACATCCATCAATTTTTCAAAGGGTATGTAGAGGGTCAAATGCATAAAAATGGGTGGCCTTTGATGTTGAAATTGAAGGATTGGCCACCACCAAATTTCTTTGAAGAACGTTTACCACGCCATAGAGCTGAATTTATTAATGCATTGCCCTTTCATGAGTACACACATCCTGAGTGTGGCCTTCTTAATTTGACAGCGAAGGTTCCTGATAATTATTTAAATCCTGATCTAGGACCGAGAACTTACATTGCTTATGGGACAAGCGAAGAACTTGGCCGAGGTGATTCAGTTACTAAGTTGCATTGCGATATGTATGATGTGGTACGTATTTATCAATAGAAGATCCTAAGCTGTTTTTCAGTTTTGTGCTTTTGATTATTAATACAAGCAATATTATCTTCTCATATCTCAGTGCTTTGGATGGATGCTGGAGAAATCCATATATTTGCAGACTATTTTAGCATTCCTGTACATCATCTCATTGTCATTGTCCCTCTGTTTTATTGTTTACATGGCCGCATAACAAAGTAAAATTTGGGTAGAGATGCAAAGGTGTTGTAGAGCTGAGAAGTCACGCTGTTTCTGAGCTATTTAACATATGGGCAGTTACTATGTGTTGGTTTTTTATTTTATACAAGTTTAATGATATTTCCCGGGGTTTTAACTTTTCTTGTGATAGGGAAACTTGGCTTTTGACCACATCATCCAGTTTTCAAATGGGTTATTTTTTATTTAGTTCATTAGCTGGATAATAAATATTTTCCTTGTTAATCTTGTATTGACACATTTGCTAGCTAGGTCACAAATTTCAGATGCTTTTCTTTTTCAATATAATTGTTACATGTGTGCATAAGATGGTATTTAGCTATCGCTACTACTACTTTTTTCTTTCTGTCTGTCTATTATGGAATGATCTTTGGAGCATGCTTTTTGTCTGGGTAACAAAAATGCCAATATCAAGGGCAACTGTATTAGAATACTTATTGTTCCTTCCTGTGTACCTTTCAGGTAAATGTATTGACTCATACAGCTGAAGTCAAGTTCTCAGGATGGCAGCAACTTAAGATAGATAAAATTTAGAAATCATTCAGAGCATTAGACTCTAAAGAACTTCATGAAGACTCAGATAGGATTGGCAACTCTTTTGTTGAAGAAGCTAGAGGAAAATCAATTAAAATTGAAGCAGCATCATTTGATATTTCCGGGTCTCAAAACAACAAAAAAGCTTCTTCAATTCAAAGTACCGATGAATGCCTTAATGATAATGACATCGAATCTAGTTTGAGGGAAAAGCCTCTTGATTGCATTGAAGAGCAGAATCGGGATATAAATGGAGAAAAATCTGATGGTTCAGAAAAGTTGAAAGCTCATAGTAGTGAACAGAAGGATCTTGCTACAATACCAGCAAAGCTGGAAGGAAGGATTGGCAATAGAGAGAATAGTTTAGATGTCACGTGCGGTGGGGCTCTTTGGGATATTTTCCGAAGAGAGGACATACCAAAGTTGCAAAATTATTTATTAAAGCACTGCCAAGACTTCAGGCATACCAAAAATGTACCTGTTGATTCGGTAACTTGAAAACATGTAGTCTGCTTGATTTTCATGGGGATGCAGTTTCAAATTTTATTTTTTTGGCATGAATTCGAGAGTAAAAAATAACTTGAAAATAGTCCGTTAATTTTTTTATCTTGTAATGCCTTTGCCTCAGGTTGTTCACCCTATTCATGATCAAAATTTTTTCTTGAATGAAGAGCATAAAAGGAAGTTGAAGGACGAATACCGTAAGCAGTGTCGTTTTTACCATATCATAAACTCTTCTCTAGGCTGCAGTAGTGCACATTTTCTTCTCAGAATGTGAATGCTTGTTTGGAAGGATTATTGTAAACTGACATTTGTTAATTTTGCAGAAGTAGAGCCATGGACATTTGAACAACACCTCAGTGAGGCCGTTTTTATTCCAGCTGGATGTCCTCATCAAGTTAGAAACTTGAAGGTGAGGTTTCAAACTTTCAATAATCCAATCCACGTGTGTATGACTGGATTTTTTCCAATATTTTCAATTAAATCATGAAATGTACTAAATCAATTGTCTGTTGTATACAGTATATGCAAATGAACATGTTTCTCTTCTCTGAGTATTCTGAATGAATGGCTTTAACTATATTGGAAAAATAGCATTCCCAGCATAATTAAAATTTAAAAATGGGTGGGATGGTGACACTTACCTGTTATCTAAATCATCCACACTCCATTAGAAGTTTATGAAAAATAAAAAGTTTATCACAGACACGACAACCATACTATGAGGACAACCATTCTAGTAGCTGGGCAGTTCTTGGTGCTGGGTTACCATCTTTGGTCTTTTTGAAAAAAATTAGGACATGATAAATCTATGTTGCCAGATGGGTATGGGGTGTGGGTATGTGTATGATACTTTTTGAATCAGAGGGCAGGGGTATGTCAAGGGTACACAGAAATTTTAGTTTTTAATATTTTATATATTTGAGAAAAATAAGAAATAAAACAAGAAACATAACTGAAATTTATTTAAATCAGCAATAATGTAGATTCATTTTAGATTCAGATCGATGAAATCAGTCAATAATTCATCACTTGACAGTCAACATTGGAAAGTGATTAGAAAAGCTTGATCATTCTCATTGTTGGATCTCTAGTCTTAAACCAAGTACATCAAAAAACTACCAAGTGGCATTTCCAAAAATGAAACAGAAAAAATAACATAGCTAGTTTCTCAAGGCAAGTCTTCTACTTTTGCATCATCATCATTGCTTAGGTCCTCAGTCAATAGTCTCTTGAGGCTTTCAACATATTTTCACAATAGATAGAGAGGAGGTGTTGCCATGGTGCATAGATTTGAGTGAAGAAAATAAGAATCTGAAAGTGAAATTTGAAGACTGAAGAATGTTGAAAACACTGAGAATTGTTGCATCTGAAAATCTGAGCACCAGATGGAGTTTAACATTTATCCTTTTCGATCTCTATTGCTATCCTTGAATTCTCTGCAAGAAATACAACACAAAACCCTGATGCTCTTCTTCTCTCCTCGACTGCTGGTATTTTCAAGTTGAGAATTGAAACATAAAGTGAGAGATTAGTTAGGGTTTTGTGGATCATAAAGGGGCTTACTAGCCTAGCAAGTGATGTGTAGTGTTTTCCAGCTGAGCCCACCTTTATCATATGTTTTGTGTTATGTAATTTCTGCTTGGGAACTCATGGCCAGAGTACCTATTTACAGGGTATGTTCCTGATTTTCAGGCAAAGTTACCGAGCGTACCCTGTGATGTGTGGTATCAGGTATGCAAGGGTATGTACCTGAACAGGCACAGACTATGGGGTACACGTACCAGTACTTGGTTCATGTACACTGGGTCTGAGTATGCATACCCCTTACAAAGTTACTACATAGCAATATATTATTATACAAGATAAATGATGGTACGAGGTTAAGAGCTTGCAGGGCCTCACTTCCCTGCCCTACCTAGGGAGGGAGAGCAAGCTTCTCAGATTTACCCAAAATGTGTCCTCTCTTGAAACTGGGATCTTTCTCAGAGACACTTTCCACAGACCTACCTGGAGCAATGATAAAATTAAAGACAGCCATGCACTATGCCTTAAGAATAACCAACCCCTTTCCTTCACACTATGCTCTTTGTATAATGTTTGAAGCTGAGAGAGTATGATATATGGGTATGTCAGATCCAACTTTCTCAGGTCTGGTTCAATTCAATGGAAAATCATGGATTTTACATGGTGTTTTCCTATTATCAATGCACAATATTAGTGCTAATTTTGTAGTAGTCAACCATGTCAAAATGTCAAATCTATGCATATGCTTTCCTATTGGGTTGTGTGGTATGTACAATTTTTAGGGTTGATTCCGAATTCGTTTTGATACTGAACCGTGTCAGAAATAGTAACCCAATGCATTATTGACCGAATCCATCCGTGGGAATCCACAGAGTTTATTTGTTGGTATTGAGCTTTGCTGGATATGTTATGTTTTAGATGAAATGAGCGTAACATGATGGCTTACCAGATGGTGGGATTACCTACTGCAAATTCAAATTAAATTTATAGTTTTGTTTTTAGATTTTGAGAAGAACCGAGGGATCAAATGTAACTCTATCCTTATTAAGCAACCACATTCTCACCGTGTCTAAGAAATCCTCACTAGGCAAAAAATTGGTGAAAATCCCCTGAAGGAAGTCACCGAGACTGGGAGCTAGGGCGTCGTGATAAAATATAGTCACTTTCATGGCTATAGGGAATAGAACCTTGGTATCTAGGATGGCAATGGCTACCGTGATGTTGAGGGGTAACAGTTTATGTTTGAAGAATGAAACCCCTTTGTTAGTCACATTCCAAACTCCTTGGAAAATGTTTAGCTGAGTAGTTGGGAATTTTTACCTTCCACAGTAGGCAAGATGCATCTTTTCCATTTTGTGACCATTGGTCTCTGTTTTGTTTGCTTTGTATGTGAGCACACGCACATATGTGAGTTATATATATATTTTAGAGAAGAGAGAGATATCTGTTTTAGAGAGAGAGAGATCTGTTTGGTTTGCTTCCTTCATCCTCAAGATCAGAGTCACTGTCAGATGGCTGAAGATGATCCCTCTCATCTGAGAGAGGAAAGAATGGATCAACGCCGCTAGCCCCCCTCAATGATGTAGTGTTGGAATAAACATATTTTCGAGGCTTCAAGCAGAGGCAGCTTATCCCTCTTACCCCTCCTGCTCCACAATCACAAAAGAAATGGCTTAAACGAGAGTAAACAACTCTGTGACCCCTGTGGCACACCCTGGCACAAATAGAACAGCACCCTTTAGAAACAGTCAGATCGCAAGTGTAGCAGAAATAATGACCTGTCAAAATAGCCTGTCAAACTTTATGGTCTTTGTATAATGTTTGAAGCTGAGAGATTATATCTAGAATGATATTTGCCAGCTGTGATAGCTCCCCTGAGATAACTATACTTGCGTATAAAGACACCCAAAATCAAGATACAAAAAAAGGCATAAGCCAATTTTAAGCAAAGTGGTGCTCGTTGTGGGCTTCCTCCATCTCGATATCCTCCTGCTCCTGCTTTCCCTCTCTCTGAAAACATTCTTTGACATTATCCATTACTTAACCCTCTGAAAACATTCGCTGCCCTGCTGCTGATTTCTGAAGGTAACACAGCTTCCTCAAAGGAGACATCAATAATGTTGACTATTTTTAGACTTTAGTTGTCCTCGTGTTAGGAATGAAATTTTTCAGTGTGACACTGTGAAGTAATTTATTCTAGGCATGTCTATAATAATCTGGACTCTGGAGATCTACATTTATCTTTTCATATGCTGGAGATCTACATTTATCTTTTCATATGTTGGAGATCAATATTTATCTTCGGTCTCCAGTTGTGAGGTAAACATATATCATACAGGGGATATAGTCTATCTTCTAACATGGGCAATTGCTATTTTAGTGGTCTAGCGGCAAGCAGCAAGGTGACCAAGCTTGTATTTACATGGAGTCGCAGGTTCGAAAGGTACAGATGAGGCCATGTGATTCTATAAGAGACGTATTTCTCAAAAAGAAAAAGCAGACTATTCTAAGCTAATCTATAATAAGCTGTAGATCTACATTTATCTTCAATCTCCAGTTTTCCACTAAGAGATGCCATTTATATTTATGTCCACAGGTAATGGAAATGGAAATTAAGAATAGAATCAAAATGGAAATTAGCTAACTTTGAGGTAAGAAACCTGCAGACAAAGAGCACTTTGAAAGCCAACTTTTAACACAAAAGTAATTTTCCTTTCAAATAGCAAAAAGCTGCACCGTACATCTTCACCACATACTCCCTTCTCCATCAATACATTCTGCAAGATGAACTACTAAACCATAGTAGTGCATGCTGCCACATTTTCAGGCTTGACTATTTACATATATGTACAGCCAATGCAGAATGGCATGACTTTATAGGAGAAACATTTATGTTATGGAAACTTCAGTAGAAAAAAGCAAGAGTGCCTTCACTCCAGAGCATCCAAGTCTCCAGTAAAGAGAATTCACTTACAAAGGCACCCCTCACCTTTGATCAAAGAAAAAAATATAAACACGACGCTGTACAAGAAATGGGTACAATTAGTGACTAAACTCTACATACAAGGCCTACAAGGCCCATCTCAAGTAGTATCGAGAATCTGCTGACCCCATGGCAGGCATGTCATAAACTTCGAAGGGATTTGTTTTGACACCGTAGTCCATCAAAGGCTTGTCTTCTAGTTGATCATCATGGTCAAACACAAAATCAGGAATCTCCACCTGTCCCTTCTTAATGCAATCCCACAGAAATTCTAGACGGTTTACATACTTCAATTTCGAGTATAAACTGCATAACACATCAAATATTGCATGACCAAATCTGCATAAATTAGTTTTAATAAATTATCTGAATCAAACTGCAAACTCAGATTAATACTCAACCTGCACTCAAGAAAAGCTGGCCAAGGGTTGCAAAAAGTAGTCTTGACTGAATCCCTGGATGTAGGAAACATACCACTTGAAGCCTTTATTTAAAAGCTGGAGGAAGTTCTTCATATATCAACCACAATGTCGACACCCCAGGGAAGTTTTCACCTCTCTGTACGGATGTATGAATGTAAACAACACAATAAGGCCCTTCAGGAATTTCATTCAAGATCTTATGGTAAACATATTTCTGTAGCCTTTCACCACTGACAAGAGCAGCTGTAGACATAAATATAAATGGCATATCTTAGTGGAAATATCTCTTAGTTCATTGGTCCAACAACATCTCTGCATGAACCAACTGAAGGACCGTATTTGCTATCCAAGCTTGCCCTTCATCAGATGGAGCTCTGTGTTGCTTCCTTGCTTGGTAATCTTTGCAAAAAGTTTGTATCTGTTATTGGATGTCAAAAAATCCATCTATAAATTATCTATAAATAAATTGGATTGAAAATCAATAAGAATAGCTTCTGAAGTTGCACAAACTCCAACACTCCCTCTCAATCTAGTATATTCAAATTTCCAGGCATGTAAAACAATTTATGCATATATTTTCTTTGTTTTTCTGTTTGCAAGATCTAGTATAGGGTTTGCACTTTGCACTTTAAAGCTTGCAATGTACAATGTCCATTAGAATCTTAGATATACCTGTTCTTGCCAATTTTAATTGAATATTTAAATTTTATATGCAGTTGCCAGCATTCTTTTGTGTTGATTATTCATTAAATATTTCTAGGAAAAATAAACATTACAATATCTAACAATCTGTCTATTGAATTTGCTTACGGTCTTCATAGCAATACAAGCAATACAGAATGGTGTTGTGCGCAGGGGATAAGCCACATACTTCTGAAATGAATTTCTAAAAATTTCTTTATTTTTAGTTTGGCATGTTAGAATAGAAACACAAATAGTTCCTCTCAAATATTCAACCACTTGTTCTAGTTATGTCAAGAAGCTTATGTATATTATCATCCTTGCAGTGGGATTATTTGATGTTGGGATGACCAATTCATCATTTGTGATAGATTGGGTAAGTCCTTAACTAATGACATATAGATACTATTAATGGGATGTAATATCTACATAGGTCATCTCATGGATTTTATCTTATATTTTTTCCTAGATACAAGAAAGTGCTTTTGATTAGGTTGTGTTTTTAATATGTATGGCCTAAGCCAAAGATTCATAGGAGAGTTATTTTCTTTGTTTTCAATCTATAGTTAAGGGCATTCGTGATTTTCTGAATCTTTACACCAGTTTAATAGAGTTTCTTGAACTTTTGTTTTGTTTTGGTTTTGGCGACCTGTTGAAGGTATTTGTGCTGTAGATTTGAACTTAAAAAATACTTTTACTAATGGATTCCTTGTAAAATCCTGCCATAATGATAGGTGCAGACTGCAACATCTCAGTATTGAGCATTCATGGAAATTTATTTGTGCATCCAGGCTCTGTCAACATGCATGGGCTTATTACACAAGGACCCTGCTCCATCAAAAATATAGTATGGTAGAGGTAGGCCAGTTCTTCTTCATATCCAGTTATTAGTATTACTTGTTTTATATGTATTAGAAGTAGTAGTTTTCTTAGATTTACAGTCACCAAGATTATGCTAGGTCATGTGTGGACTGCTCAATACTTGGTTTTGAGTGTTTTAAATTTTTCCCTTTACATTCTATGTTGCAAGGGCCAGTCTTTTTCTGCAGTGGCATATGGCTCACCAGATGATCTGATGAGCCATAGTCTCTGGTGTCTTAGCTGCTATGCTACCAGATGATCTGATGAGCCATAGTCGCTGGTGTCTTAGACATCCACTAACAGGATTTTTACATCAAGATGGATTGTTTTGAGTGCAGTTGTCTAAGAATGGTCAAATGTCTTCATTTATTCTGACACAATTTTCTTATAATATACAGACAAATGTCATGTACTATAGAGGTATTACACATGCTCTCTATACCATTTGCAGAGATGAAGGCATCAAGGGGTTGTACAAAGGCCTTGGGCCAACGCTATTGGTTAGTATGGCATACATTGTATATACCACTATTATTGTTTGAAGCTGTCACTGGCATTGGAGTGAGGCATAGTCCATCATTGAGTAAATGCAAGGGATCAAGTCTTTGTACCAAAAAATGGGTGGTGCTGCATGAAGGCTAGGGACCAATAAGACAAAAATGGGTGTTCTCTAGGATTGTGACACCCACTCTTATGCTCAACGCCACTCTTACTAATCCTTTTTTAGTAGGCTTCTTGTGGCTCTACATATTATGACAGCTATCCTTAGTTCCTCCAAGTACCTTGAATGTTATTGATAATGTAATGTTCCCCAAAACTTACATACACAATTAAAAATTGTGCATTTAACCAGCCCTACATTTATATTTTAGGCCTGATATGTATATTTTTTTTCTGAACCCTTTAGGCGCCTCCTCAGTTTGTGAATGCCACTAGTGCTGAATGGTGCTCGAGTATAACATGTACCCTAACCAAGAGGGACTCTGCCGGACTTGAACCCCATGACCTCTCATTGATAATTGCCTTGAAATTTATTGGTTCAAAGTTCAAACCAATTGAGCTAACCCATTAGGCTAGGTCCAATACTATGTTTAGGTATATATTCATATCCATGTTAACTATGCTATGCCGATGGATATTGTAGTCGTATTCCCTTGCTGTAGAGACTGTTTATGCCAATGGTACACAATGCCCTATGAATGAATCAAGACTAATGTGAACACCATGAGCCCTACGATGTAGACTTCATTTCTTCTTATTTCCCCATTTTACAATCCCCTTTCCGCCATGCATCACTTAACAGGTTTATTGTTGTCCAAGCACAATGACAACTATGGTTTTATGATATACATACCATTAAATAACATGAAATTCATGCATTTAACAAGATTCATGGTAATTAATTAGAGTACCCACAGAAGTAGATACAACCATAATTATGATGTATAGGCAATTTAAATTTGTAGGCTGGTTAACAGGGGTGTTGTTATTCCCCTCACCAAGGTTTAAATCCTCCTGAAGACATGTTTTCCCCTCGTGGGATGGCATGCTGGCATAAGCATCCTGTTGAATGCAGCCGGGGCTAGGTGCAAGTCCTGTGTGACTTTGATGGAATACCACTAGCATGTGGGACACCACTGCTTCATTGTAATATCCCAAGTTGATAGGTGTATCATGTTTGTTTTAGTTGGAAGCATTCTCTCTCTCTATATATATAATTATTAATATATAATATATATAGGGAAACATCCCAATGGACTGAAAAACATGGAACAATGCTGCCCCATCCTCTAGCTTTTTTATTAGTGAAGATGAGCTTGCTTGTTCTAAGCCAGATCAGATTACAAATTAACTACCCACAGGATACTAAAATGATTGACACAAAGCTCAAGAAGACACTAATCTACCAACATCTAAAACAGCACATGCTCCACAGGCTGCAGAGCCACAAGCCACACCTGGAAGATCCCACACAGGGGAGGAGCATGCCCACCAGGATTTGAACTGGGGTCATCTCCACACAATATTTTTTTTTTAAATTGCTGCAACCGTCGCTTAAGCGACGCCTATAGGTGTCACTTAAGCGACATCTGCAGCAATTTTTTTTTTTAAATTCCTTATAAATGTTCATTTTCGTCGCTTTTCCAACGGCTAGTCATGTCGCGTAACCGACGGTTGATGTTTTATTCGTCGCTTAACCGATGGTTTTTCATGTCGGTTAACAGACGCTTAATGTTCTTATTCATCGCTTAACCGACAGGTTTGTATGTCGCTTCACCGACGCCTTACATTCAACCGACGGTAACTGAAGTGTCGCTTAACCGACGAATTAACAACTGTCGAATAACCGACGACAAGTTTCCGATGCTTAAAAAAAAATCAAAGTGTCGTACATGCGACAGGGAAGTGTCGAAAATCCGACAATACGGCCGTCGGATTTTTGGTCGAAATGTAGTAGTGACTCACAAATAATCGTTCTTTTGGCTCCCCGGGGATAGATAGATAGGTGATTAGATAGTCAATTGATTTACTTCATGGCTGCATATGTGATTTAGATGTTCGTGAGCCTAAGACGAGAGGTAAGAACCTGCGCATCACATTGTGTAGTTCCTTGCATATTTATCACCCTGCATTTGTTAGTTAGGCATTTGCATTGCATACATTAAGTCAAAATTACAAAAACTCGGTGGACCAGGCCGCAACCGGTAAAACTCTTTGTTTTGTTACCTTGACCTACGGTAGCCGGACCGCAAACCGGACGGATTCCCTACACCAAACAGTCAACGGGCTAGTTGGGAACATTGATTGGGGAGAATCCTTTACTGTTGTCTCCTGCGAATTTCCAGGCCCCAACACAATAGTCTAAGGAAAGTACAAATGACCCTATCATATGCCTTTGAAATATCTAACTTTAGTACATAGGATTTTCTCTTACTTCTATTGATGGTGTGGATAGCCTCCCGAGTTAAAGGCACCGCATCATGGATTTGAAAATTAAAAAGAAAACCAAACTTATCCTCTGAAATAATATCACTTAAGATTGGCTTAAGATGCTACACTATTATTTTTTCGATTATTTTATATACCACATTACAACAAAAAATTGGCCTAAAATATTTGAAGGATGAAGAGTTTTGTTTTTTGGGAATGAGGGAAAAATAGGTTGAATTCAAGGCTCCCAATACCTTCCCATATCTTTGATATTCTTGAACTACCTTCAACAAATCTTCTTTTAACAATTCAAAGAACCCCTAGAAAAATTCAATAGTAAATCCATCAGGGCCCAAACTCTTACCTTTTTGGAAGGAGTATACTAGTGTTTCAAGTTCTTCTTCTATCACTTCTTCTAACATGGAGTTGTTCATTTATTCACTTATAAATCTCGGAAACATGCTTAGTACCTTCAAGATTTCCTGGATATTACATCCTTATGGTTCCATAAAGAGGGTTTTAAAGAACTTTTCCCTAGCCTTCGATTTTTCCTTGAAGGAATATACCATCTCCCCATTCACATCCTTAATTGTCAAGATCATATTTAAGTTTTTCCTATGTGTTGCATGTCTATGGAAAAAAATTGTGTTTTTATCCCCTTCCTTGATCCAAATGGCCCTACTTTTTAACCTCTAGATATCTTCCTCCTTTGCTAGCAACTCTTCTCAATTTAACTCATTCTCCCGAACCTCTTTCAATTCTTACTCTGAGAAAATTCCTGAGTTGTTCAGGCTATAAATCATCTTTAAGTTGGTTTCTACTTCTTTTAGATGGCTCTGCCAGTTGGCCATGCATATCTTGGCCCATTTCTTTGTCTCCTTCTTTTTTCTTTGAATATCCTCTACGAATTGTTTCATAAAGGAAACATTGGGGATGTCCTCTAAAGGAATCCAAGAATCAACTACAATCTTACGATAATCCTCTTCCTAGATCCATGATGGCTTGAACTTGAAAAGAGAAGCAAGCATATGTTCTAGAACTTGAATTCGTAAGAGAATTGGGAGGTGATAAGATAACCCTCCAACCTCTACCCGTGTTTTCGCTATCAGAGACCCCAAAAGCAAATTTTCTAAAATCAAAAATCTGTCCAACCTTTTGGAGATAGATTTTTCCCCACATATGTTATTCCTCCACATTGGAGTTAACTTCAAAGGTTACAAGTCCACCAGTTCTTTTGAATCAAGCATCATGACAAACAAGGCACTAAGGCAATCATGTCAAGTTGTAGCTCCCCAGTTTTCTTTTTTTGAAAGGGTAAGATTCAAATCTCCCCCCAGAATCATGCATTTAGGATCGAACAGTCCCGAAGATAAGAATGCTTCCAAAAAAACCTTTATGTTCTGATAAGGGCCCTAGAAATTGTAAAAAGCATAAGAGTCTCCAGATATTTTTTCCTTTAATATTGTTTTTAGCACTGCATTGTGCTTCGTCATCACGATTTCAACAAAATCCTGGTTCCAGGATGTTACCAATCCCCCTAAATGTCCATCCGAACTAATATATGCAAAATTCCATTCTTTGAGCCAAGGCTCTAGGACTTCTTTGGCCTCTTGCCCTCCATCATGATTTCCTGAAGGAGAATGATCGTAGTTTTAAGGTTTATGATCATCCGCTTAAGAGCTTTTATTTTGGAGGATCTCCCTAACCCCCTTGTGTTGAAGGAGAGGACCAACATCAGGGAACCCTGTCCTAGGCCTTCCCTGCTCTAAGGGCCTTACTGATTGTAGTTTGCTTCCCATTGTTTACCTCCATCTCAGCTTGAGTTTTTCCTTTCGAAATTAGCATCTTCCTACCCAAGGTAACTTTTGGCACCTTGTCTAACGCCAACCCTCTGGTCAACACTTTTTCTTTTTCTACTAGCATTTTTTACTGTGTGTTATATATTTTATGTTTTATCCAACACGGGGGGTCCTTTATCACATTCTACAGTGATGCCACATTTCGTACGACCTTACTCAAGCTTTCCCAAATGTCCTTGTTTCTCTGAGAACTTACGGGTGTCACCACCTCGTCTTCGATACTCTCGACATTTTTCCTTGGAGATTTTAGATCTCACTTCATGTTGTTTAAAGAAATGGAAGAAGGGAAGATTTCAAGGGGGGTTCCAGCTTACTAGGGGACATATGTGTAACCGTTTATGCATGAGGCGCTCTTTGTTCACCACCTTTTTGTTCTTTGACGTTGTTTTGCTTGTCGCCGATTTGAACATCCTTCTTAACCCACTGTTTTTGGTACCGCATTTGATTTCCAGAATTGATTCCAAGGTTTGGGCAATCTCTTACAACCTGTCCAACCTGTCTGCAATAAAAACACCGAAATGGTATCTTCAAGTAATCCAACCTTTTCCTCCATAAGCTCCCATGAAGCTCCAACAATATCTCTTTGAACACTCCATCACGTAAGTCAACTTCAATCAATATTTTAGCGCATCTTTTGTCTACGTTTTGCTTCCAATTTTCTTCTAGAGCTATGAACTTACCTATATTTTCTCCTAGTGCTTCCATAATTTCCTTCTTCCAGAACATCATCGAGAGACCAGGTAATATTTCCCACACTTGTTGTACATTTTGTGATTCTCTGTTTGCTTCAAAATCAACCTTCCATTTTTTTAGTATCATCCTAGAGGGCCCCCACTGCCATGAATTGTTTAGTAACTTTTGTCTTTCTTCCTCCGTTTTGACTCTAAATAGAATCCATCCGTGGGATAGGATATGGAAGACGGGTAATTGCTGCATGTGGGAGCTCCAATTCTCCTCCATCCACCTTCGCAGCACAGCCTCGCCCATAGTTTCCCCACATAATCGTCTTACCAAAACTAGGGACAAATATTTAGGTAAGTCTGTTAACTTTATGTCCTTACCTACTGTTAATGAGGCTGAGGTTTTCCTTGCTTTGGCTCATGTTTGTCTCACGCCTTTATGATTACCACCTTTTTTGTTGATTAATGAGGTACCATCCTTCGTGCTTGGAAACCCACGCTTCGGTGTTTCAAGCATGGAAGGTGACTTCACCTCATGTTGAGACTTCTCCATCTTTAATGAATGTATGAATATTGGTACTCCCGGTGAGTTGGAATCATATTCCACCTCATCTATCATCATTATGTATGTAGTTTTCCATGAGTTAAGAATTAGAAAAATGGAAAAATTGTTTAGGAGTCACTTTGTCTTTCCTGCTCCCTCTTAAACCTCGCCTCGCATTGTTACCCTT